>CABHPP010145539.1:14312-50451 GCA_902168425.1 Peromyscus attwateri
AAGAAGAAGAAGAAGAAGAAGAAGAAGAAGAAGAAGAAGAAGAAGAAGAAGAAGAAGAAGAAGAAGAAGAGCCAGTCATAGACAGATGAGAACAGTGGATGTTGCACCATCACTGTCTGACTTGTAAAAGCAGATTTGATATAAACAGGATCCATAGATGCCTGAGATGTTGAAGGATCAGTGAGTGATTGACAGTCCTTAGGTGAATGGGAATCTAATGGTCCCAGCCACACGTGCACAAATCCAGCTTGCACAACATTCATAAAGGGCCTGTTTTCTACCATTATCTTCAGTTGAGGGAACAAAATAAATGTAAATAATGCAAAAAAGTTGTCTTTTGTTCTGATTAATTCATACATTGTTCTAAATCCCGTCATTCCATCTTGTTTAAGCATGCAACTGGCCAAATGAGACTGGAAGCAATTCTGCCATAGAACACTGATGTTAGTTAACTGTTGAGTGTTGGCAAAGTGAGGAAACATCAGATGAGTGGCTATGTGTTGATCAAAAATCTGATTGATCAACTTATTGACCTATGTGAAATCATGATCTATCAATCATTACAGGCATGCATTTGTATGAAGGAAATTACTCAAGGTAGAAAAAAAAGCTAAGTGTAAGAAGAAACTCCAGGAAAAGATGGGAATGTAGCTCAATTGGCAGAGTATTTGCCATATATGAAAAAAGCCCTGGGGATGATCCCTTCTACTACATTATAAACAGCATGATGGTGTATGCCTGTAACTCCAGCACTTGGGAAATATAGCCAGGAAGGCTAGGAGCTCAATCAAAGTCATTCTCAACTACATAGTGAGTTTGAGTCCAGCATGGGCTACACGAGAACCTGTCTCAAAAATATAAAATCCAAGAAATTATGGATATTCTAATTATGTTTAACCATTTCACTGTTTGTTAATAAAATCTATATCTATCTATCTATCTATCTATCTATCTATCTATCTATCTATCTTCTATCTATCTATCATCTATCTACTTATCTATCTATTTATATCTATCTATCATCTATCTACCATGTTATGTAATATATATGTATATATATATATATATATATATATATCATGTTATAAAGTATACATGCATATATTTTCTGTCTATTTAAGAGGAAAAAGAATATAGTCAGCAAGGTCTAGCACATTCAGCTGAGGCAGGTCCAAGCCCCTCCTAAAACTCTTTTCATGTACATAAATACTGAATAACTTCCAGTGCAGGCTCACAAGAGGAACCTGTATTTTAGGAATGGACAATAGTCTAGGGGTGCCAGCTGAGATTTCCACACTCTCCTCACCTGTACCCAAAATTGGACTAGGGATGAGTGTGAGTTAGAAACACAAGCCATTTAGTTGAAAGGAGAAAATCACTTTCCAGACTTAAACTGGGCCAGTGAGATGGGAGGCAACTAAGGCTCAGGAAAGCAGAGTCTTTCCCAAACTGTCATCCTTCTCTAAAATCTAAAGATCAAAGTGCTCCCCTTTTCCCAGGCTGTACTGTTATAAGGAGCCTCTATTGTCAGGGGCAGGCATTGGGTTTCTAGCCCTATGCCAATGTTTCTTTCATATACCAATCTTGATACCTCTCCTCAGTCCTATTTTCCTACCTTGCCTGTTTATTAAAATAGCTAGAGAAGATGGTGATCATATAATTAGGATATATATTATATGTACTTTATATGTATGCTTGTATTTAACAACAAGTAAAGAAACAGAGACCAGGAGCCTTGAATTTGGAAGATAGTAAAGGAGTTATGTGGAAGGCGTTTCAAGGAAGAGAGGGAAGGGGGGGAATCATGTAACTGTATTTTAACTTAAAAAATTATTTTCATCATGTTGATTCAAGCCAAATATCACAATCAAATTCAGATGAAATGTTTGAATTTTTAAATGTATAAACAGTAAAAACCATTCAGTTACATATTTGTGGCAGTGGGTCATTGAAATACGGAGACTTTTTTTTTCCTTTTTCTTTTTATGTATTCTTCTCTCATACAATACATTCTGACTGCAGCCTCTCCTCCCTCCACTCCTCCTAGCTCCCATCCCTCCTCCCCTTTCCTCCAGATCCATTGCTTCTCCATTTCCCTTCAGAAAAGGGCAGGCCACCCAGGGATGTCAACTCAACACAGCATAACAAGATGCAGTAAGGCTAGGCACAAACCTTCCTATCAAGGCCCAACAGGGACGAAATGAATACTGTGTGCTAGAAAAATTTTACCCTGATGTTTGTTGTTTCTATCATCTTAATTTTTTTTTCTGTGATAAAATACTCGAGAAAAACAATGTATTGGGGAAAAAGGTTTCTTTATCTTACAGTTCCAGGTTATCACTCATTATTGCAATGAAGTCATAGTGTCTGGAGTTAGTTCAGGGCAGCTGGTCACCCTGAGTTCATATTCAAGAAGCAGAGAGAAAGGAATGCATGCATGCTACTGATTATCTCACTTTCTCCATATTTTATAGTCCTGACTATCTGACAAAGCATGGTCCTGTCAACAGTAAAAATGAATCTTCCTATATCAGTTAATGTAATCAAGATAACCTCCCACAGACATCACAGAGGCATACTCATTTCCCAAGTGATGCTCAATTCTGTCAAAATAATAACTAACAACACTATTACATGTATTTGTACAGTGATGATGAGGTCACAGATTAACCAAATAGGAGGAGATTGCAACAAAATAAAATTGAGGTTAGATATAAGACTGTTGGCTTACTCTAATGTAACTGCTAGAATTAAACAGTATAAGTTTGATTGCTTCCTGGACATTCCACAACTTTATAATTGTAATTCTCATAAATATAAAATGGACAATGATGTCACTTCAATAGTTCATGAGAATAGTGTGAAATATCAGATTTTTTGGATATAAAAATATTAGTAATTGCTTTACTAAACAAATGTTAATAGTTCCTTTTTAAACTGCACTCTGACTAGTTTTAAATTTGGTGTTGTGGGTGGAACTATATGATATTGAAACCTAACTCCAGCCTTTTGAAGGTATATTTTTTTAAAACAAAGAACTATGTACTTTATAATTATGTTGACTAATAAAACACAACACAAATTTACCTTGTAATCCACAAGGTATTAAATTCAGCATCCCCTGAGCTGTATACTGAAGTCTCTTGTGTATGAATGAAAGAATATTGGCATGAAGCTATCCTCTTATAATTTAAAGTAACTTTATATCACTTATAGTAACTAAGAAATATAACAAGCTGTTTTAAAAGTTGGTAAGCTGAAATATTCAGGGAAATATGACAAGAGTAAGACATGAACTTGATCAACACAAAATATAATACTTTCAACTAGTTTTGGTCTGAAAATGCTTATATTCACAGCTATGCACACTGTGCACTCATGTGCCAGAGTGGTTGCTGTGGTAATATTGTGTTCCCCAAAATATTGTGCACCCTAATAAACTTATCTGCTGTCAGAGAATAGAACAGCACTAGATACAGAGGTTAGAAAATAGTGGCACTCATGCCTTTAATCCTAGCATTCCAGAGGCAGAAATCCATCTGGATCTCTGTGAGTTCAAGGCCACATTGGAAACAGCCAGGCAAAGTGACACATGCTTTAATCCCAGAAAGTGAGTCTTTAATCCCAGGAAGTGAGGGCAGAAAGCAGAAAGGTATATAAGGCGTGAAAACCAGGAACTAGCCTGGTTAAGCTTTCAGGCTTTCGAGAAGCAGTTCAGCTGAGATTCATTCTGCATAAGGATTCAGAAGCTTCCAGTCTGAGGAAACAGGATTACCTGAGGAACTGGCAAGGTGAGGTGGCTGTAGCTTGTTCTGCTTCTCTGATCTTCCAGCATTCACCCCAATAACTGGCCTCAGGTTTGATTTTATTAATAAGACCTGTTAAGATTCGTGCTACAGGTTGGTTTATGATGTATGCAACAGACTCAGTGTAACAGAACAGAAATGAAGATATGTCTATATGTAGATTGTCTATATGGTGTCAAGTAATAGAAAGACTCTGAAAATACAAAGGTGATAGTGTATTACCGTTTCACTTCAAAATATAACACAGTAGATCTGGCCCCAAAGGTGTAGGTGTGGCACATCTGACTCTGAGGACCTGAAAGCAGGAGACCTAACCCCACCCCTTGCTCATTGCTTTAAGTGGGGAACTTACCAGGACAATGCATTAGAGCTCACCCTGGTGGTGAGGACAAGGGACAGCTGGTGACTGACCAACCCTGCAACTACCCAGGGAAAGAATCAGGGTTATGGGTTGGTCCACCCCAACATCCACCCATCTGTGATCTTCTGGAGCATGTGAAGGGACTGGTCCTGCAAACCCAAAGCTGCAGAATTTCCACAACACAGGGCAACAGCAGGATAAGCTGCTGAGGAGTTCCAGTGAGGGTCCAGCATCAATAGTGTAACAGAAATCAGAGGTCTCGAATCAGACCAATGACTCTTGAACATCTGCAAGTACAGATATAAAGACAAAAGCATTACTGTGTGACTTACTGTATCATACTACTACTTCCATGACAGGATTATGTTTTTGCCTTTTCTTTTTTCTCTTAAATTTTATTTGGCTAGGGATACAAGAGCAGAGTGGGGATACAAATGAACAGGAAATGAATGGGATTGAGATGCATGGTGTGAAAGACACAAAGAATAAATAGAAATAAAGTTTAAAAATATTCTAATATAAAAGTTGTAACATTTATCCTTGATAAAGAGTTAGGGAAATAATTACAGTGCATATGCATTTATTAAAATTAGGATAAGTTTCTGAGGTTTATATTCTGTTCTCAAATATAATGAGCAAATATGTTCATCAAACACATTCACAGACAAAGGTGAGTGCACAGTAGCTTGACTTCTTTTCCTTCTAAAGACAGGACTCATATGTAAAGGTTCCCAAAATATGTAGAGGCAAATTAAATCCTGTAGTAAGAATTCTAGACATACAAGTTATTAAGTAAGTGTTATTTTAATCTTACGCCTATCAATTTGGCCATAATTCATCACGTTCCTGACATATCAATTCTTGAGCTTTTCTTTGATGTTAAATTGTGAATTGATCATTTTTAAAAATTACATTATCATTAGTTGTCACCAACCATTACTTAAACTATACATAAGAACAAAATAAAACGTATTGCCGGGAGTAGTTATCTGAACAAAGACCATTAAGAAAATAATAGATATGATTTGTTTCAGAGAGTAATCATTATTAGTACATCTTTGATCAATAAAACATACCATTCTTAGGTTGTTCCTTCTGAAATAAAAAGTAATTTGTATTTGAAAGTCTCACTGAAAATCGTGTTTTGAAACTAAATTAATAGGTACTACTATATCAAGGCTCATAAAGAGTGTATTACTCACTTCTTTGATATAATTGTCTTTTTATAGCTACTATGATCATTCATGTAAATACATATTTAGGGAAACATCCAAAGCATATTATTCACCTAGTGGAGCATGACTGCTCCAGAGAATTTGCTGTGAGCTCCTTGCAGCAATTGTCACCCAAACCTGTTAATTCTCAAGTGGAGCCGCTGCCACTTCTACCTGTAAATATCTATTGCTCATTACTTCTCCTCATTATTTCAAAAGGAAGTCAGTTCTGTGTGGAACTACTTATTAGACTTATTTGAAAAGGGGTTATCATGAAAGGAATGAAATGTCTTCACTAATGGCATTTTCAAAAGGAACATACTAATTTAAATACCTGTCTTTAAGAAATATGAGCAAATATTCAACAGTACTAAGGCAGGATGCAGTTAATATCTCATTTTTGGAAAGAAAAGACATATAATTTGAAATAAGTGCTCTTGCGTATCTTCTGTTCAATATTGCTATAATTTAAACTAAAAATTACAGATGTAGCACTTAGCCAGACTCTGCAAATCTATAATGTTAATGAGCATCGGCTGCACATACATATGGCAGAAATTTAGAGTCAAATGCTATTGGGGAAGATCTTCATTTTCTGTCTTTTCTTCATAAAAAGTCTAGCTCTGTATAAAGGATGTGGGAGTAGAACCAAAAGGGCATTGACTGACTAATTCCTATATTGTAAAAAGAATAAAAAATACCACAAGAGTTTTCATTTGCTGGCTAGCTTTCCCCCACTGTCTATTCAAGATAAAGGAGAATATACTCCAGGCTGTTGCTCATCACATGATTGAGATAGATGATAATCAGTGATAAATGATAGAAAGATAGATAGGCAGAGTTAACTACAATGCTTAATAGTCTATTTTTAGTTCCTTGCTTCTTGCTGTGATCAGTAGATAAATGTACTTTGAACTATAGAGTGAATGTGAAAGAAGAGAGCTCATTATGGTGAATATATTTTAAATTCTAAAATAAAACTGTGAATTGACTTTTGGGTGACATAATAATTGTCAACTTTTACATGACTTTTAAATGACCCAAAATATAAATTTATTAAGTTTATCTTGTTACAATGAGTTTTCAGTGTTCAGTAGTATCATAGCCTGCTCCAATACTCACTGTTATAGACATCCACACACTGTGATTTTACATCTATGAGTGCTATCTGTTCCTGAATAACAAAGGAACTTCAACAGTAGGGATAGCAGGGAGTTTTTTCTGTCGAGCATCCCAACCCAACCTCACTGCCAGCAGACACTTTTTGTCTAGAAGATTCAGTCTTCTCAAATCTATTGATTTGGACTTTACATAAAATGATTCAAGCACTTCAAGATCCTCATAAAAGGAACTCTAAGTAGAAGTATTAATTTTAGGGTTGAGAACATTGTTTCTAGTCAAAAGTGTAAAGTTGCTGTGAATTTTGCAGCACATTTGCTTCAAGATGTCTGTGTTACACCACAGCACAATATCCCAAGTGAGAGAGCTTTGAAGGCAATGGCATTTTTTTTAAGGATGTACCCCAATTACAATTACAACAATATTTTTCTCTATTATTGTAGCAGTTCTGGTTTTCTCTGAAGGCTTAAAAAATTGGAAAGTGTATTAGAGCTTCATATTTATCTATTCAATTTACTAATGTCGATTACATTTGTCAAGGCTATAATAATATTCGTTAAGATTTCACTGGCAAGAACATAAGCTGGATTTCTATAAACACTGGACATTTTTTAAATAAATACATAGAATTTCTGTATATTTCTCCATGTGTTAAAGATTAAATGCAATGTGTTGGCAGATAACATGTCTATTTTACAAATGTTTGTTTCTACAATGTTAAATTGTGCTTATTAATATAATAAGGTATTTTGCTCAAATTTCAATTCTGACCTCAAAAATTCAAATCACTTCTAAATAAAATAGGAGTGTTGCTTTTGTGCATTTTGTGGTATAACTTGCTTTTGTTTTACGGAGAATATTGTAGCCTTACAACTTTGGAATGTAAGAGTGCACTTGAAGGCTTGCAGGAGCTGACAATGAACACTGATTCTTATGTCAGGAGTGTGGTGACATCCCTTAACTGCTTTTCAAAAACAAAACCAAAATCATACATTTTATTTTATGTAATTTACACTGGGAGAACACAGAGGAACACATAGTGGTGTTTATGTCTCCAGTAGCAAATAGAGTTTTAAATTCAATACATTTTCTATGTCAGAAGAGCAAGTATTTTCTTACCAATAATATTTGAAGAAAGAAAATGTTTCTCTACATGATAATTTGTTTGACGCATCCTTGAAATCTTCTGGTGCAAGAAGCTCTATATGCTCTTACAGATGGAGTGCAGAAGTGAGCTTCCTTCTGTGAGAAGACTTTGCTGTTACTCTCCAAAAACAGCATATCTGTCCAGCTTCCAAGCATACATGTCTCAGACTCAGTCAGAGTGCCCAAATGGAGAAAGAGGTAGCGCCTTTTTCCAAGCGGCTTTACAATCTCTATAACTCAACACCACAAAGAAGCCCACCCTTCGATTCTTTAGCTTGTCTTGACACCCTTCCTAATTTTCTTCTTGGTCTTACTTTTAAACTTCCAACCGTAGATAAATGAAGTGGAATAGTTGACAACACTGAATGAATAGTTTTGTGGTTTGCTTGTTTGTTTTAATTTCAGGGAGTCACTTCTAAAATTTTCCTTTTCTGCCAAGCTTTTCCTTCAAACATTTCCTGGGTTTTATGTTCTGTTCTCTGAAACATAATGTTCCAAAGGCTGAAGAGGCTTCTGTCCATCCAGTCTTTCCATTGTAGAGCATATTCTTCTTACACCCTTCTCCTTGCATTTCATACTTCAGCCTTCAGATTTGTCAGTTAAATCCTCAAGCATGTCACTTTTCTTTATGACACTTTCTATTCCAGTTTTGCAGAGCCCCGTACTGTGCCTAAGTCTTGGGATAGCCAGTCTGATTACAGAAGCTTCTGAAGTGATTTGTGGTTAGAACAATGATATCCATCTACAATCACTTTGGCTTTCCAAGGAACCGCCATATCTGACTCACTGGTATGTGAGAACTTTGAGGGAAAAAAAAATGTAGCATGAATCTTAAACGTACTTACAATAAAAACAAACCTGGAGCTAGGTATTGGGTTAAAACTGGAAGATCAGAGAAGCAGAACAAGCCACAGCTTCCTCATGTTGCCAATTCCTCAAGTGATCCTGTTTCCTCAAACTGGATGCCTCTCAGCTGAACTGTGCTGCTCAAAAGCCTAAAAGCTTAACCAGGCTATAGTTCCTCATCCTCACCCCTTAAATACCTTTCTGCCTCCTGCCATTACTTCCTGGGATTAAAGGCATGAGTCATCATGCTTGGCTGTTTCCAGTGGCCTTGAACTCACAGAGATCCAGGCAGATCTCTGCCTCTAGAATGCTAGGATTAAAGACATGTGTGCCACCATTTTCTGGCTTCTATATCTAGTGGCTGTTCTGTTCTCTGACCCCAGATAAGTTTATTAGGGTGCACAATATTTTGGGGAACATAATACCACAAAAACTCAATGAGTCAAATGACTCTATGGTCCAGTACTTATCTAGTTAATAATATCACTAAATAAATGTTTGTTGATGAATAAAATGTTTGACATGTTCTCATACAATAAAACAATAACTAATTCTTTGCTCCAAATTCAGGTAAATCACAAACAACGTAGCAAAATCTCTACTGGAGATTTACAGTTAACATCCACAAATGAGGGAAAATATGACAAGCACAGACTGTGCTCAGGAACTGTGTCTGAAGAAACTGATTGGATGAGAATGAGAAGATGAACAGAATCATAGAGAGGGTCTCGCAGCAAATTAATGAGGCTTTTTCCTCCCATGCACCTGAGTGAATGGAGTCCCAAACAGCAAGTGCTCATAAGTGATTGAAAGTTGTATTTAATACACTGCTTTCCCCAAGATGGCTAATTTTTAATTTTCAGTATAATTACCGTTGTGGTTTAATAAATACCATTTTCTTATAAAATACAAATGCCTAATTTTTATTTAGATATGCACCACAGTAATCTCTTCTCTTTCATCATTTTAAACAATAAATTATTTTATACAAATCAAAGGCTTAAATATATTAAATCCACCGAATGTTCCTGATTTCTAAATCCCCTTCTAATTCACAGCCAGGCTGAAAGTTTTCCTTACAACAGTCATAAGTTATATCTTGAAGCCATGCTCTTATAAAAATGCAAGCCTCTCTATAGAACTGTCATGGATGGCTTTGCTGTTTCTTCTCCCCTGGTACGGAGCCTTTAATAAAATTGAAGTAAAAATCTGACAAAGACTATCCCTGTACAAGTCAAAGAGTCACTTCAGTTCTATTTTGGGTGTTTTTAGAGCTATGCTGTGTTGAAAACTGAATGGTAATTTTCTGCAAAAGACATACCAACAAAACAAAGCTAGTTGGCTCAATGAGATACACAATTTAGATGAAAACAATTCTTGGAGCTTTGACACCTGATCTGCAGATTCCGGTTGCAGCTTCTGATAAGTCTAGCTCCTTCCATTTTATTTTGGGTAATTCTGTACTATTTTGCTATTCCCTCCCTCTTTTCTTATGTGAGGTGAGATATCGTTGCTACTACTTACTTTAGTGGGTACCTAGTCTGCAGTCTACTTTGGCTTTTCCTTTCAATCATCAGTTTCTAGATCCAGTCCTTTTTGCAATTTCTATTTTATCATTGCAGATTTTGTATTTTTTTCATATTGTACATTTCAGCAGGTTCTTTCGTGCTGATGTTCTGCTTTGTTCTTGTTTTTGCTTTGAGATGGTGTCTCATGATGTAGCCTGTGTCAGTCTGAAACTAAGGAACCCAGGATGCTTTCAAACTGGGGGCAACACTCCTGAATCAGCCTCCTAAATGTCTAAAATTAGAAGAACGAAGCATAAGAGTTGGCTTCTTTTATTACGTTTTAGTACTGAAGCACCATTTAAAGCATCATAAAATTCTGAATCAATCTAATTCTTATAATACTTTCTTGAAGCCCTGACTTGTCTTGGAGGTACCGTGACCTTAGCTCAGGGGTTTACTGAACCTCAGACCCTGAGTGCATGGTGATTGTAAATGGAATCCCAGCGTCTGTCTCTGGGAGGCTTCTCATTAGCCCTGATCTCTTTTTCTACTGAGAATGACTTTTACAGTGATAAATACAATAGATTTTCACTATGCCTTCTATCTTTTAATATTTTCCATTGCATGACATACAAGTGTCTATGTAAATTCCAGGGTCATGAATAGTGTTACCACATTGACTGTGGCTGTATATAAAAGATGTCCTTTAAAAATCACCTTAAACAAATTAAAATTACTATATAAATAACAAATAACTGTACAGTTTCCTTTGTGAAATAAGCAGGTCTCTGACAAGAAATAGCTTCTTTGTGTTAAACAGAGGTGTTCCATTCTCACTAAGCGTCTAGACCAAAACACAAGGGTTTTCTTCTACCTCTTAAATGAGGTAAAATAAGGTCTCTCCCAGAACCCAGAACAGCATATTTTTTGAGCAAGTGGCTACTTGCCTATTTTGTGAGGCAGATAAAAATAAATATAAAGGAATCAAGCAATATGTTCTTCTAAGACTGTGTGCAAAGTACGATAGAAGTGGAAAGAAATCATATGTCTCAGCTTCTGACTAAATGAGGTGGGATTTACATAGACTAGCACCTTCCTCGGTCAAAAAGTACTTACTTACAGCAAGGAAGTAAGATAAAAATTAAAACATTAATATTTAGTTTGTCTTTGAAACTGAGATACAAATATTTAGGCAAAGGACTGTGTCAATGGTACAGAGAAAATATTGTATCAGGAGTTCATTTGTAGATCCCAGAAAAACACAAAGAAACAAGTAATGGCTCATTTAAACACCTATTCTGGACCCTTTCAGAACAGCTTATCTGTGGACTATGTTTCTAGTGGAAGTCAAAATTGTGTCAAACTGTCCACTATTGCTATACTGGTTCTCAATTGCTGTTTTAGTGCTGTGGCTTAGTCCAATCCCACTATTTTCTTATGTGCTTTAACTCAGAAGTCCAAAGTCATCTTGGGTTGATGATTAAATTAAGATGGTGATGATCTTTCAGGAAAGACATAGATTCATGTGTGGCATTTCTCTTTCTAGCTTATGGCTTCTTCCCACTTACTGAGACCTGTAGCATGAATCTTAAAAGTTCTTATTAATAAAATCAAACCCGGGGTCAGTTATTGGGGTGAAATACTGGATGGTCAGAGAGATAGAACAAGCCACAGCTAACCTCACCTGGCCAACTTCTCAGCTGGTCTTGTTTCCTCAGACTGGAAGCTTCTGTGTCCTCATCCCAATGGCTCTCAGCTAAACTACTGCTTGAAAGCCAGAAACTTAACCAGCTAAAAGCTTAACCAGCCAAATGCTTCTAGTTTTCTGGTCTTCAAGTCTTATATATCTTTCTGTTTTAGGCATCACTCCCTGGGATTAAAGGCTCGATTTCTGGGATTAAAGGCATGAATCACCGTGCCTGGCTGTATCCTTGAACAGATGGATTTCTGCCTCTGGAATGCTAGGATTAAAGGTGTGTGCTACCACTGCCTATCCTCATGTTTAATATTGTGGCTGTTCTGTCTCTGACCCCAGATAAATTTATTAGTGTACACGATATTTTGGGGAACACAGTACCACCACAGAGAACAGGTCACTGTTATGCATAATTATACCATGTCTGTGACTCTGGTTTCTTGCACATCACTTTTTAAAAGATTACTTGTGTTGTATCAGATCCATCGGAGGGGATGTTCTCTTATCTCAAAATACTTGACTTAATCAGAGGCTTGAAGATCCTTTTTATTATATAAGGTAACACCAATACATTCTAAGGTATATAATGCGTGCATATATGTGTATGGAGATATTTTCAGATATGCTCACACATTCACTTTCTCCTTTTTTTCCTCAAGCTTAAACATTTTCTCTATGTTACTCTTGAAGATGTGGAAGAAAGATGTAGGTGAGATGACAAAGTAGAAAAAAAATGGTGTGATATCTGCTTCCTGTTGTAACTGGGTGACGGTATTACTGAAAGGAAGGAAATTTACAAGTCAGAAAATGTTTGACAGAGGCAAGTCCAAAGTTTGTACTCTCAGACGGTTTAATACAGAATTAGAACCGAGAGCCTTCTTCATCTCTGCTCATGACTCAGATCTCTTCTCGTCGCTCAACCACAAACTGGATTTTACTTTCAAGCTGGTCCGAGGTAAGGATACATGCTTTTCTAAACATAAACAGAAAACAGCTAAGCTGCTTTAGTGTTTTGAGATAGAGTCATCTTGAGCTAAGGCTGGCCCCAAACTTGTAATGTAGCCAAGGCAGAACCTGAAGTCATGATTATCCAGTGTTTTCCTTCTCAGTGAAGAGTGACTGCATTTCTATGCCCAAACACCTTTTTACCTAGTGCTTGGGAATCATGGGCTATTTGTATTGTATGTGATTATTCTATCCACTGAGGTACATCTCTAGTCCTCAAGACTATTTTTGGAAGTTGCATTTAAAGATTTCATTTTCAGTGCCTTAAGGAAGGAAAGAATTATGCCTTAATCATTAAAAATAATTTATAAAATTAGTACATTTAGTCTGTGCCTAGTTCTACACACAGAGAACAAGCAACTGCCCACCTGCTCTTTCAGATATAAATATTAATTCAAGCTCACAAACAGAAGCCATTCAGCTAGTTTTAAATGTGAACACAAAGATCTCTGAATTATACATATTCTTTTAGTGTGCACGGTTGTGAGATATCCACAAGAAAGAACCACATTAACATGAGGTCATGTCAACAGAGAGTCTTCATCAGCCTGCTGGAGACTACACTGGGTGTTTGGGTCCCAAGTTCAGTCCCTGTCCTTTATAAGGGTGAGCTTTTAAAACACAAACACCACATCCTTAGTTAATACAACTCAATAGCCAAGAAGGGTTAGCCAGAAACAAAAATACAAAAGTCAAAATACAAGGTTAGTATATTTAGGGAATTACTCAGAACTATGGACTTTGATAGATTAAGTCTTTGTTTTCATTTTGACAGGTTTTGCTGCCTACATGCTGGGTCCCAAGGCCTGAATGGTACTTCATCATGACATAAATTGTGCTAAGGTGTGGGGGCCTGGTACAGCATTACTAGCAAAATAAGAGGCTCCCAACATTTCTGAGGAACTACAGACATTCTGGGCATAACAACTTTCTTATAACAATTTTTACCAGCTTTTACTTTATTAGATTTTTATTTTTGTAAGATAATAAGGACAAATAGAGCAGCACAAACAATCTTCAACTGGGTCCAAAGTGTTAAGTGTGGTAGATAATAAGTTCTGAAAAATCAACTACTGGCAATCAGTAGAGGCTGTGTAAGGGATAACACAAAGGGGAAATATTAAGTCCAAGGCTTCAGGGATGTGGTAACAAGTCACCAGTTTCTAGCATGTGGATGTTTCACTTACTTACTGCTCGGAAGACATAATCATAAACAATCTAGTTTAGAAACAGCATCTGCTTCCTCCAGCTGAAAGTTCTTTGATTGGTATCAATTGTGCTTTCTTAGATGCTGTGGTACAAAAGCAATAAGCTCTGGGGACATCTGAGGCTCAGCTGAAAGAAACATCCCCTTTTGTTGTGCCTAAAGTGGATGGAGTTTCCTGTACCCTCAAAGCCCATTCTGACTGTGAGTTTGTGTGCATTCCCATGTCATGGCATCTCAGCAGAGTGGGCAGGCATTTCTCATGTGTGGCTTGCCATATTTTTTGAAGATCACACACAGGTACACGTGTGTGTGTGTGTGTGTGTGTGTGTGTGTGTGTGTGTGTAAACATTATATCAATTGTAATTACATCATAAGGTTGAAAGTGCTCCCCCCAAGAGCCATAGACTAATAAAAACTCCAGTGCCAGTCACAGAAAATTGCCCCAAAACTTTTATAAACAAAAGCAAATAACCACAAAGAAGGAACCAGCTTTAAGATAGCACATACTTTCTTTTGCACAGCATTCTCTATCTAGACACTGCTTATAATACATCTGTTTATGTTTTTATCTATGTTTATGTTTTATACACTAAAGCTGTATGATTAACTTTCTAGCTCTTTTTAGGAGAAAAAAAAAGACATACAAGGAATATATCAGTATTGCAAAATCCGGGAGGAAGAAGGTCAAGCTTATTTGCCTCTGTGGTGGCCCTTGAAGACTTTGTTGTCCTGTACTAATGCAAAGCATGTTTCAGAAGGATCAATATAAATTGTTGAACTTTTAAAAACATGCTTTTCAGAGGTTGTGGGTTCAACTCAATAGTAGAGTGCTTAGCTGCCATACCCAAGGGCCTAAATTCTCTAAACAGCAACAAAAATAGTCCTGTTTTAACTATCAATTCTATACTGATATTTTCAAAACTGTGAAAATGCTTTATTTATACTTTCATGTTTCAAAGATATTTTATAATGTTCTACAATAAATGACTGTGACTTTTGCGACTCAAAACAATAGAAACATATTTCATTACTTTTGGAAACTAGTTATAAAATGCAGCAGGACCTGGCTGTCACTGAGGAGGTATGTAAAGTGATTCATTGCCTGCTCCAGCTCTTGGTGATTGTCAGAATTCTGGGACTTGTGACCACAGAAGTCCAATTTCTTCCCCTATGTCATGTGGCATTGCAGTCTTTGTGGATCTACAAAATCATCCTCTGCTACATTATTGACAGAACCTGGTGGGATTTACAGTCTAACTTACCTTAAAAATGTTCATAAATTGATGTTCTTAGGGTCTTGGAATCATTGTAGGAAAAAATGGCATTTTGTGAGATATTTTAAAGTATGTTATCGGTATGTGCATATTTGTGTATAAAGATATCTAGCCTTAAATGTAAATATCTAAAGCATTTTGCTTATATTAGGACAACTATTTCAATGAAGTGTTGCTAAAGAAAGAATGTATCTGTCAAATTTTGATGAGTTTTAATGAATACATATTTATACAGCCAGAGAAATTTATGTTTACATCATTTTCTTTAATTTACAAAATTGAAGAATCCACTGAAGAAATTAACTTCCAGTTTAGATGAGGAAATGTGGCACTTCACAATTACAGCAGGAGAGTTGCTAAACTTTGTTAGAAATCTCAAAACTCTTCCAGAAAATGAGTTTTATAGCCAAATTCTGTGGTCAACTGGAGGGTGGAGGGGTGGTAGGGAGAAGGTGAGCTAGAAAAACATTCCTAAAAAAGAAGGGCAAAGTGTGATGGCGCTTTTTCCCCTTTTTCTCCTTCTCCTTCTCCTTCTTCTTCTTCTGAGGTTTGTGTGTGTGTGTGTGTGTGTGTGTGTGTGTGTGTGTGTGTTTGTGTGCTCGCACATGAGCCAGCATAGGTGGATGTATGTAAGAGAAAAAAGAGGTGAAGAAAGAGAGAATTTTCCATCAAAGAAGCTGATATATTCTCTAGATCAGACTGCCAGCTAGACCAGGAATATTATGAGTGCACACAGTTAACTATAAAACCCCGTTTGGATGCATGCCATGAATGATTTGATAACAAAATGCTTGTGTTTAGGCAACATAGCACATTTTTTTTTAAAATAACAGTTTGGTGTTTATAAATGGTTTGTTTTTTACAAATATTTAAATTTAATTAACATAAACTACTTCTTTTTATCAAGTTTTTACTTGCTACAATGTGGGAATACCCACAATACATTTAATTAATGAATGTGGTCTAAAAATATGTTTCTTCATCTATTAATCACTCTCAATAATAGAATCACAAGGATTTATTGTACTGGGTAACAGCAGGAAGTATCCAGTTTCTGTGGAAATATATCAAATATTTTGAAAACAAGGTGAAATAAACAACACTTCAACATTTATTTCTGTACTGTTCTGACTCATAACCTTCTTGTCATCCCATTTATTGTGGCTGCATTTTCTTTAGTACAGGAAATCCCCTATAACTCCATTTTGACACGGATGTGCAGAAGTATCTATTGTCCTTCCCTCGGCAGAAGTTTGCGCAGCAGATGGTAAAAATGCCCCAGCATATATTTGTGAGATTGAAATAAAAGTAATATGCCAGAATGCTAACATTTTTGGCACTTTGTCAAAGTACATCAATGGCAGGTTAGAAAAAAAATTAAATACATGAAAAAATTCAGTAGTTTGCTTTTATTTCTCAAGTCTCTGTGCCATCTTAGTAAAATATGATGTAATTATTTCATCCTCCAAAAATAGACGTTTTCTGCAGGCTGTCTTCTTGCTGATTCTGAAGCAGCAGTCTCCAGATCTCCCTTGGGACATAACTCCCTCCTTCCCCCCTTTTTCTTCCCTCCCTTCTCCTTTCTCTTCCCTCTTTAACAGTTTCAGATATTTAACTTCTTCTAATCCCCACAGTCAAAACTAATTTCTTCTAGGTTCATTTAAAAATTGTAGAAATATTAATTGGAAACAATAAGGGTAGTTTGATTGAATGTAATTAAGTAATTTTCTCAGTGTAGATTTACAAGTGGGTAGAATTACTTTAAAATATAGACCAATGAAGAAAACCACAACACAGATGACCTATCCCTTCAGCTGTGCTTAAAGAAAATAAACAAAAGAATATAAAAACACACACACACACACACACACACAAAGCATTAGAAATCCATTTCATCTATTTCTGTATCCTTTGTCACCTGTTCTATAGTTCCGTTGATACTTTGTTCTTGGGATTCCTCTTAGGAGGAGGGGACACAAAAGCCTTGGTCACATTAGACTTTCAACCAGACTTCCCACTGGGAAAGGGTTACTAAGAGTCAGAAAGTGTTGAACAGAGGGCAGCTCATCCAGCTTGACCTCAGGGGCAGAAAGGAAGCTGTGGTGAGTGGAGATGGGAAATGTGCTAACGAAAACCCTTTCATAGCCTATTACTTCAGATTGTACACAGTATCTCATTATGTTAATGGTGTAAATCGCTCAGTGGAGATAATTTTACATAACCCTGCGCCTTAAAAATCTCTCCTTTTCCTTTCCTTCTTCTTCTAATATTCCAAATACATTCAGATGATTAGAATAGTAAGAATTGGCTGATTTCATGAGAAAAAATTCTGGATAAATAGATAAAAAGAATGAAAATGAATTGAGTTCAGTGACATATAATTTAATTGATCACAAAAGCACCTTCATTCAATATTTGGAGAGTTAACAATAAAAAAGTACTATTATTGAATAAGTTCTATCCTATAGTCTCTTAAGGAAATTTCCCATAAATTATGTAAATACCAATTGTGATACTTTATGGGTTGACTGGATTAAGGTTGCCCTCAAGGCTCCCAAATCATTCCCAAGTGTCTTTGTGAGGGAGTCTCTGTAAAAGTTTAATATTGAATCAGTAATCTGAAAGGAGAAGATCTGCTCATCAATGTGGGTGGGCGTCACATAGTTTGTGGAGGGTACAAAAGAAAAAAGCTAAAGGGAAATCCACTGTCTCTTTTTTGGGAAGGGGATTCCTCTGAGTTAGCACTCAGAAATCAAAGTCCCTAGTACTTACCTTCAGCTTCTCCAAATAAATCCTCTGTATTGTATCTAGTCCCCTGGCTCTCATGTCTCAAGACTCAGTCTTTCCATGATCGTGTGGTCAACCCAATAACACATCTAAGATATCTCTACACACCCCACCGTTTCTATGGTTTGGTAGCCTAGGCTCCAACACTGGCAAGGCTAACTCTTTATGTTCTTGAGTCTGGAAATTCATCTCACTTTTCACTTAAAAATCAGAGGTCCTGGATATTGACTTGCATACTACTTATAACTGCTCAATAGTTTGCCTCCTTTTCTATGTTCCAACAAGTAACAGCTCATGGTATCTCATGGGGCACAAGTACATTTTATCATACTTTGGCTTTGGCCCTGCAAATATTCCAGGTGAAGCTGAGTAGAATCGGTATGCCAGTTCTGCCATCACATTTTTTTTTATGTTGCCTGCATTGCAATGCTGCTGCTACCTTGACAATGTACCTCACCTGTCATTCACTCAGAGACAAGGGAGATCAGAGAACAGATGCCACCATAAAGGAAATCAACGCTCTAGAGTTGTTAAATAATGAGGCAAAGAAACAAACTGAGAAGGGAAAGTATGTAGAGAACAGGGCACACTTGCAAGTTGAAATTCATGGAAAACCAAGCGATGTTTTTGACAATATTATGTGTAGCCTGAATTTTCTTGATACTTTAATAAGAGTGCGTTAGAAGTCAATGGTGTTATTCTTACCAGCCGCCATTTCTTTTGTATTTTTGTAATGCTAGAGAAGACAAGGAGAATTTTATCCATGTCACACGAGGGTTGAGATGCTCATAGTTTTATCTTATTTATTTATATGGCATTTTATATGGAGTTTAAACCATGATCCACATAACCGAAGATAGAAACTAAACAAAGGAAGGGTGACACAGTGTGAGGCTATCAGGTTATACCACCATTGGAAACTTGCAAGATGATTTTTAAAATTAGAAAATTATAATAAATACAGTTGCCTATTGTGATTAATTATAGAGAATATTAATTTTGTTTTTTAAGATGATGCATATATTCTTTTCTTTTATTGAAAAGAGATAGCTTTTCATACAATATATTGTGATTGTGATTTTCCTTACCACTACTCCCCTCAGTTACACAGCTTTTCCATCTGTTGTTAGAAATCAGACAACCAAGGAGCAATAACAAAATAAAAAATAAAATGAAAATATGTGATAAATCCAAAACATCAGAATATGACAAAACGACCAATCAAGAAAATGAGCCAGAGAAAATGCACGCACATTTGTACACAAGAATCTAAAGTCAAAACCAGAATCTATAGTATATACCCAAAGGTTATATAAGGAAGAAAGAGAGGGGGGAGGGAGGAGGAGCAGGGGAGGGGCAGAAGGGGAGGGAAGGAAGGAGGAAAGGAAGGGAGAGAGAGAGAGAGAGAGAGAGAGAGAGAGAGAGAGAGAGAGAGAGTCCTGACTTAACATTATGAGACAAAAACCTCCAAAGCTGCCATTGAATTAGTTTTATGTTGGTCATCTACTGCTGGGCATAAGACCCGGTATTAAGTGTGGTGTGTTTCTCCAGTGAGATTCCCTTAGGGAAAACTAATATTTCATTTGCAAAATGGTTACCAATGGTGGCTTCTGGATTAGGGATGAGAACATGTGTTCACTTCTTTCAGTGCCAGGACCCCATCTTTTGCAGACCCATGCAGGCTCTGTGAAGTCTGCCACAATATCTGTGAGATTATATGTGTGCCAGCTTTGTTGTATCTAGAAGACCTTCATTTCTTGGTGTCCTCCATTCCATCTGGCTCTTATACATTTTTTGCTTCATCTTCCTCAAAGTACTGAGAACCCTAAAATGGGGGATGTGATTGAGACATCCCTTTTAAAACTGAGTGTTCCAAGCTCTCTCACTCTCTCTATATTGTATGTCTATGGGTCACTTTATTTGTTACCATTTTCTGCCGCTGGTAACTTCTCTGATGATGACTGCAAAATGTCCTTAGCAGAACTGTCTTATTTGGTTTTGTTCCTGATTTTAGTGAAAATAATTTGAATTTCCCTCCTCCAAGTTGATGATGACTACAGGGTTGCTGCAATTTTTTTTATTGTGTTTAGGTATGTCCTTTATATCCCTATATATCTCCAGGACTTTTTTCATGAAGGGTTGATGGACTTTATCACAGTACCTTTCCTCACTTAATGAGATAACCACATGGTTTTCAATTTCCAGTCTTTTTACATGGATTACATTTATCAGTTTATTCATGTTGAACTATCCATACGTCTCTGGGACAAAGCATACTTGACTATGGTGGACTGTATTTTGATGTGCTCTTAAGTTCTTTTTCCAAGTATTTTATTGAGTATTTTTACATCTATTTCATAAGGGAATTGATTTGCAATTTTCTTTCTTTGTTGGGTCTTTATGTGGTTTATGTATCAGGGTAACTTTGACATCATAAAAAGAAGTGGGCACTGTTCCTCCTGTTTCTAATTTGTAGAATAATATGAGGAGTACTGATATTAATTCTTCCACAAAAGTCTAGTAAAATTCTGTACTAAAATCATATGGCCCTGTGTTTTTATGGTTGTTAGACTTTTAATTACAGCTTCTATTTCACTGAAGGCTATAGGTGTGTTTAAGTTACTTATCTGATTCTGATTTATTATTGGTAGGCAGTATATATTGAAAAAATATCCCTTTTCCTTTCTAATTTGATGGTGAACAGATTTTCAAAGTATGTACTGATGATTCTTTGGATTCCCTGGTTGTCTGTTGCTATGCGCCCCTTTTTTTATCTAATTTTGTTAATTTGGATATTCTCTCTCTGTCTATTAGTTAATTTTGATAAGGGTTTGCCAATCTTATTGATTTTCTCAAAGAAGCCACTCTTTGTTTCATTGATTCTTTGTATTGATTGTTTTATCTCCAACTGTCATTGTGTGAGGCTCAATATGTTATCTAAGTTCTAGCAGCATTTCTTTTATGAACTTGGGTGCCCTTGTGTTTGGTAAATAAATGTGAAAAAATGAAATACCTTCTTGGTGGGTTTTTCCTTTCCTGGGTATGCAGTGTCCTTCCTTATCTCTTCTAAAATGGCTACACTGGCATGTTATTTGGTTCATTTTCATAGAATATCTTTTTCTAACCTTTACTGAGGGGTGATATCTTACTTGATGTTAAAGTGTGTTTCTTGGATGCAGTAGAAAGATAGATTCCCTTTTCCAATCCATTCTATTAGTCCGTGTCTTTTTGTTGTTGTTGTTGTTGTTGTTGTTGGGGTGGAGGTTGAGACTATTTATTTTAAGAGTTATCCATGAGCAGAGTTTGTTAATTCCCATTATTTTACTGGAGTGTTTTCCCCCTTTCTTTTGGATTTCTGGTCTGACACTATTTATTCATTGTGTTTTCTTGGGTGTGTTTAACCTCTCCATGTTGAAGTGGTTTGTTTGTTTTATTTCTAGAGCCTCCTGTGTGGTTAGATTTATAGATAGATACTTCCTAAATTTGGCTTTATCATGGAATATCATTCCCCATCTATTACGATTGAAAGTTTTGCTGGAGATAGTGGTCTGTGTTGGCATCTGTGTTTTTTTAGAATATTGTAGAACATCTGTCCAGGTCCTTCTGGCTTTTAGTGTCTCCATTGAGAAGTCATGGGTTATTACATTATGTTTGCCTTAATAAGTGCTTTTAACATTCTTTCTTTTTATATACCTTTAGTGTTTTGATTATTATGTGACATGTGGAATTTCTTTTGTGGTCTAGTCTGTTTGGTGGTGTTCTGCCTTGATGGGCACTACCTTTGTCAGATTGGGGAATTTTTTCTCAATGATTTTTTAAAATATTTTCTTTGCTGTTGACTTGGGATTCTTCTCTGCCCTCTATTCTTGCTATTCATAGATTTATTCTTTCCAAGTATCTTAGGTTCCTGAATGCATTGTGCCTGGATTATTTTAGATTTAATATTTTCTTTTATAAAGATATCAGTTTCTTGTATCCTGTCTTCAATGCCTGATATGCTATCTTACAACTTTTTTTGTTCTGTTTTGCCTGATGTTCCTCCTGTGGAACATAACTTTAGCTATGTAAAGGTGTGTTGCATTTGTTTATGCTGCATTTGTTTAACTATGTAAAGATGTGTTACATTTGTTTCTTCTTGTCTGCTTAAGGCACCTGATTGGTCTAATGAAAACTGAACACACAATTGCTAGGCAGTAGAGGGGATAGGTGGGGCTGGCAGGAAAAGAGAAAAAGTAGGAGGAGGAATCTAGCCTCAAGAGAGAATGAGGGAGAAAGAGAGGGAAACACCAAGGGACAGCCAGCCAGGTATCTGCCACCCAGACAGACATGGAGGAAGCAGGAAAGTAGAACATGCAGAATGAGAGAAAGGTAAAAAGCCTCAAGGAAAAAATGTAGATGAAGAGCAATAGGTTAATTAAAGTTAAAAAAAAAAACCTGGGGTGGGGGATGGTGGGGGGTATGCCTAAATTAAGGCCAAGCATTCATAATTAATAATAAGTCACTATGTCATTATTTGGGGGCTGGAGGTCTGAGAAAGACTGCTACATGTCCCTGTTCGAGTTATTAAATTTTTCATTTTCAGTTTCCCTCAGTTTGAGTTTTCTATGTTGATTCTGTTTCCACTTGCAAGTCTGTGGTGATATTTTATTTGTGCTGAAATGGGGTGATATTTTATTTGTATGTAAATGAATAAAGTTTATCCAGAGATCAGAGGTCAATAGCAGCCATAAATAGAAGTCAGAGGGTGGTATCACACGCCCTCACATGGAAGGCAGAGTCTCTATGTGTTCAAGGACACAGCCAAGCATGGCGACACATGCCTTTAATCCCAGTACCAACCATAGAGTCCTGGAGGTCTGTATAGACAGGCAGTGACGAGAAAGTGAGGTGGCTGGGTTAAAAGTCAATGAGAAGGTAGAACAGCAAGGCAATAAAGGCGCAGGTTAGACAGGAAGAAGCTGGCTCAGTTCTCTTGGGGGAAGCTATGGTGGTGCGGTGAGTAAGGTTAGCTGGTGGCTATCACTATTTCTCTGATCTCGATGGCTTTCACCCCTATATTTAGCTCTGTGTTTCTTATTTAATAAGACTGTTTAGAAATTCATATACAAGTTCTGAACTATTTTCTTCATTTCATTCCACTATTTATTTGTGTTTTCATAGACTTCTTTAAGGAATTTATTCATTTCATTTTTAAGGACCCCCCCCCATCATATTCATAAGGCGATTTTGGAGTTCTTTGTGTGTCAGTTATGTTGCATCACTCACAGGTTATGGTGTTAAGAGTTACTGGCCTTTAATGAGACATATTGTCTTGACCTGTAGTTAGACATTTTCCTGTGTCCCACAGCCACTTATTAAATAATCAGAGGTTTATATTATTTACAAACTCTATGATCTGTGGTAGCCCTCTTGCTTGCTAGTTCTTATGTCTTAAATTAACCCATTTCTATTAATCTATGTTTTGGCATGTGTTCTATGGCTTACTAGTCTGCTGGCATGTTGTTCCTTGGGTAGCAGGCTGGCATCTCCTCTCCTCTATCTATTCTCTTCCTGTCTCTCTCTTGGGTTTCCAGCCTGGCTATAACCTCACTTGCCATAGGCCAGAGCAGCTTCTTTATTAACCAATCAGAGCAACACACATTCACAGCATACAGAAAGATATCCCACAGCACTGACCAATATTTATTGTGATTTTACTCTGTTGTCAAGGCATCTGGGGTTGGGATGATTGTATATCTAGGTGATTATATCTGTCTTGTTTTTACCGACAAGGAGTTCCAATCCTTGGTTTCTGTGGCCTTTTCTGCCTCTTAAGAGGCTGTGGCAGTTGAAGATTGCCTGATAGGGAATGCTTTGAGATCCTGCCAGGTATGGTCAATAGTGGATGGTACCAGTTAAAATGTGTTTCTTGGTATGGGGTGTAGCATAAATCTTAAAATTTCTTATTAATAAAATCAAACCCAGGGCCAGTTATTGGGGTGAAATGCTGGAATGTCAGAGAGACAGACAAAGCCACAGCTTCCTCACCTCGCTGGGTCCTCAGCTGGTCTTGTTTCCTCAGACTGGAAGCTTCTGTGTCCTCATATCCGAATGGCTCTCAGCTAAACTGTGCTTCTCGAAAGCCTGAATGCTTAACCAGCCAAATGCTTAACCAGCCAAATGATGCTAGCCAAATGCTTCTGGTTTCTGGTCCTCATGCCTTACATACCTTTCTGCTTTCTACCACTGCTCCCTGGGATTAAAAGCTCACTCCCTGGGATTAAAAGCTTGTGTCACCATGCTTGGCTCTTTCTAATGTGGCCTTGAACTCACAGAGATCCAGAGGGATTTCTGTCTCTGGAATGCTAGGATTAAAGGCATGTGCTACCACTGCCTATCCTCATGTTTAATATTGTGGCTGTCCTGTTCTCTGACCCCAGATAAGTTTATTAGCATACACAAGATTTTGGGGAACACAACACCACCACAATGGGGAGCTGACACTTATAGATGGAGACAGACCAGGAGGTTTGGGGATGGGGCCAAAGTGATCCATAGAAGAAAGGAAAATGGGGTGTGCCACCAAGATCTGCTTAGTCCTCTGTGAATGGAAATGTAGAGGGAGGCAATCAGACAGCCAGTCATCGTATTCCACAGAGCTGGGATGAGACTGTATGAGTGGATTTGGAAGATAGGAAGAAGAGTGAAAATTTGAAGATTCCTAGTGCTTCCCTGACAGGCATGGCCTGTGGTTTCCCAAGGAATGCTTGTAGGAGTTGATGGCTCAGACAAGGAGGTGGGGGAAATGAACAAGCTTTTATAGACGGTGGGCTCCCAGGAAGTGAGAAGATGCTTTTTTATCTAATTTATTTTTGTTTTTGTTGTTTTGATTGTTTGTTTTCCTGATAATGGAAAAATGGAGGCTTATTTCTTTAGACTACATGACTACTATAATGCAAATATCAAGCCTATCATCTCATCAAGTTTATCAGCCATTTTCCTGGTGAAGGAGATACTACTATTGAATGCAATGTGGAGAGAACTTTGGATTGAGTACTGTGCTAGTACAGTTGGAAAACAATTCATAATAGAGAATAAACAAAACATTGTTTTGATTATAAGAGAGCTATTGAGGTCTTTCCTGGATAGTTGTCTTTTTAGTAAGAATTTCTCAGAGGAAAATAGTCTGGAACTTGTGATAGTGTCGATAGTAGGAAAACAGTGTGGAACTTTGCAAAGACTGCCAACCCTGTATGCCATATCTTTGAGGAATAAATCTCCTGTTGTTGGTATCCAGGTCAACGTATGGCTCACCTAAGTGCCAGTTTTTATCCCCTCTAATGAACTTCTTCCTCTCAGACGGTGGAAGTAGAAAATAGGCTCTTTCCCTCTATTTCACTTTCATTGGTAGAGAGTCCCCTTGAGGATTGATTGGATATCTTGATTTTTATTGTTGTCATTGGATTGATTCAATATAATCATATTTTATTTCCTAGATATCTTCATGGCGTAGATGATGACATCAGGGTGCCTGGTAGACTTTGTAGTATGAAAGCAAAGTAAATATGAAAAAAGTATTTTAGTGAAAATTTTTGTAATTCAAAATTTTCATTTGTGAAAAAAATATGTAATTCAAACTCATTGGAGTTAAAAAAAGACACAGTATTGTGCAATAATCTGATAAATACTTTTTGTAGGCACATAGAATAAGTAACCTTTGAATCATGTGATAGGCCATTAGAAATGCCTTTCAGTGTTCACCCATTCACTCAATCTAAGTATTCCCTCCTCACTCCTACTCACTCACTCATTTCTAAACTCATCAACTCACACATTTTTAGTTAATTTACTTTTCATTTTCATTTGTTTCATTGACTAGACTTTTATTTATTTCTGTGAGAAAATGATCCCATGTGACAATAAAAGGCAGATGGAAGAGATGATACTGATATTGTCAGGAACATAGAGCTACTATTGGATACAGGTTCTAGATATCATATCTAACTTAACTATTTTTTAGGTCATAAAATAGTTTCCATTATTTTAATACAAAGGTGATTTGAGACAAAATAAAAAATAAAATTATGTTTACAACATTTTCAGGTTTTATGATTTCTTCTTTTGAAAATACTTTCATAAATGTGTATACAATGAAGTACAATGATATCCCCCATTTTTTTCTTCCCAGCTCCTCCTGTATCTCCCTAACATGTCCCATTCCAAACTTCGCATGGTCTTTCCTTTTTAAAGAAATAATCCACTAAGTCCAATAGTGCTGCCCATGTGTTCCTGGGTGTTGGTGGGGCTATCCACTGAAGATAAGAAGCCCACCTGTGATCACACCCTCAAAAAGAATGACTCTCCTTCCCAAAGAATCTACTGTCAAAGACTTCTCAGAGAAGCTGGAGGCACAAAAGCAACACCCCGTCTATGTTAGAATCTTCCCTGGCCTCCTCTCGTGCAGAAGTTACACAAGCAACCACAGCTGCTGTAAATTTATGACTACGATAGCTATGTCATGTACAGAAGAAAGCATTTAAAAGCACTCCTCCCGTCCTTCTGTTCTTACTTTTTAAAAACCCATTCTTTCAGGATATTCTAGGAACCCTGGTTATATCTACATTTTTTATCATGTATTTAATTAATTTATTCCCTCCTAGCCTAGGTTCAATTAAGCAGAGCTGCATAGTAAGAAAGAGAAGATTTATATATTTGTAGTATAAAACTCCTATTCTTTTTTATTCACTTCCTAAACATACAATGTTGGTCTAATAATTTCAAAATATCTGTCCTCTGTTTCTTTACCTAACAAATGAGAAAGGTGATTAACTAGCCAATGATTTGACTGTATTTGATGCAATAGATAATTGGTAGTTATAATAGGTATAAATATGATGAATTAATCTGTGGTCACTTGAAAGATGTTTAAAAGTAAAGAAGGAAAAAATAGTGTATAAACAAATGTATTCACAAGTAACAAGTAAAAGCTTGAAATCATCATTAATGATGTAATAAATATGTATGTTATATCAAATCTCAACTGCATTAGAATCTCTACTATATAAGTTTAGCAACAACTGCATGGTGGCAGATTCCAAAAATCTCAGCACTTTAGAGATCGGGGCAGTAATATCAAGAGTTTGAGGTAATCCTCAACTACATAGAACACTTGAAGCCAGCCTTAACCACATGAGTCTTTGTCTTAAACTGACCTCCACAAAAAGGGAAAGTAAGTTAGTTGTAATTGCTCATTAATGCTTTGCAGCATATTCTTGATATCAATGTCATTATTATATTTATTTTACAGATGATAACATGAGAATAAAAAGAGTCAGTATTTGTTCAGAGCACTTGTGTAGCTGAGCCCATATTTAAAAATGGAAAACATGATTATAGAGGATATCAAGGCTATTAACTTCTACAATACATTAAATATCATTTGCATAGTTATGAATAGATCTTATGCAATACTTAACAACTTTTAAATATTAAATGTTATATTATAGTATTTAAAAATCTGTTAAGAGTATTGAAAATATTCCATTTATTGCATGTATTTTATTTTTAAATATACTGTGATTATAAATCTGAGCTATACAATTTATAAATGTATGTATATACATTAGGAGAGTGTTTCATTCAATAATTGAAGATGACTTCCATTGTGATTACTGGCTTGTATGGCCACACCTGTCTCACTTACACTGTTTAATATGTCAATGTTAATTCAAGGAACATCTAAGTATGTGAACCCTCTCTTCTTCTTGAATTAGTACCTCCAGATAGTATTTACATCTTACTAGTCATAAGTGAACATAAAGGCAATGGAAAGACTTATGGACTTTTCAAAAAATTATGTTTGAACTTAAGCATATACATACCAGTATCATTACATAGACTGAGCAGATTTTAATGGGTTTTATTTATATGTTTAAGAGTATATGTACACACACTCACCAACATAGATATATAAAACAACAATAAATAAAATAAGGGCATGAGTTTGAGAAAGGTCCAGGGAAGTACATGGGATTTGTAGGAAGGAGGCTAGAGAAGGAAGAAAATCATTTAACTATATTTTAATTTAAAAAATAAAGAATATAAAAATAAAAATAATGAAGAATATTAAAAAATTCAAAGATAATGTAAAGAAAAATATAAATAAGCATTGAGTTGTATACAAGTTTAGTTATTTGACACTGTAATTTGTCAAAATTCTTACTGGTTTTGAACTATTTTGAAGATAATCATTTTACTATAATTACTTCATGTTAAAAGTGTTTATTATAATTTAAATATTTCAATATCTTATTCGCATTTTTGTGATAATCAAGTATAAAAGGGAAGAGGTTATTTATTTTAAATATTAGCCATCTGGATATGAAATTTGAGTACATATGAACCAAATCAATTTCAATAATTGCAAAGTTGTGTAGAAAGATACGTATGTCTATAGCGGCAAACAAGGAAGAACATTGTCTTAGTATTTTTGAAGGGGGATTTTGAGAGAGAAAGAGAGAGAGAGAGAGAGAGAGAGAGAGAGAAAGAGAAAAACAGCACTTAATGTTGATTGAGTCCAGAGGAAAGGAGGATTTGGAAGGAGTTGAGAAAGGAGAAAACAGAATCAAATTATATTGTATGAGAAACATTTTTAAAATAAAACTGTTGGAAAGGAAATACATGAAAACTTAAATAACTGCAGAATAGTGGGAGTGAGGGAAGCTGTGAGGTGGAGGAAATGGGGTTAAGGAATAAAAGACAGGGAAGGCACTGAAAAAAGAGACTGGTTCCAGTATGTTGAGCTGAGAAGAAGAGAGTAACAGTGATGGCTAGAAATATTCCCAGGAGAATGAATTCTCAAAACAACCTATCACCATACATGCACATTGAATACCACACTCTTTTCTACTTACTCTGTTTTCTCCTTATTTTTTAAATCAATGCTGCTATCTATAAACACACCAGCCTCAGAGAGAAATTTAAGAGTTAATCTTATAGAAGTAATTACAAATATATTTTTAATGAACTAGGGTAGATATAAATGAGTTATTACTAAATATTTTACACATAAAGACATATAAACAATATTTAGAGTCTATCATAGTTAATATTTAATAGAAATGTATTTGATGATGTGGCCAAAATGTTATGAGACATACCTCTTGGCAGTTCATGCTTTAGGGGAATAGAAATTAATAACGTCATAACACTAATGGTGACTGACAAAATAAATATGTTTAGCCACATATGAGCATTTTTTTTCATATTACTATAGCTTTCCACTGAAACATGAAGGGTTAAATGTGTTTTAAAAGTTCTGTGGTGATGACCTAATTTCTGAATGTTTGTTTTACTCTTGTCTTTCAATATTTTATTACCACCCTTGAAACTACAAAATATAATTTATTCCCACACTTGGTTGGCAAGTTTATACATAAATGACTGCAACCATTATAATATAATTTTGAAGATGTAGACTCCTGAAAATATTTTCTGACATATAAATTTACATGGGAAGTACTTGATCTGACGAGATAAGAGGAAATAAGGTAATGCTCAGACAATAAGATCATGGATTTTTCTAGCTTGTTACATAGTGCATTGTATGCATCATTGCAAAAGATTACACTTCTTTGCTGTGCTCCTGAGAAGCCACCGCATTCCCTACTGCTTCCCCATCAGTTCTTCGCAGGATACCTATGGCATTCCCTTATGTTCCTCTCAGTGCCAGGTCTTCACCAAAGACTCTCAGTTTGCATTACTGAATCTCACTTGGATAAATACTCCCTGGATATTTATAGTACCTCTGTTATTAAAAACTTTAGCAAAATTAATTGGAAGCCATGAAATCTATCTGCAAAATATGTTTGCTAAGGTATAATTCAGATTTGGTAAAGCCACTATACCATTTGATTATGTAATTTCACTTTTTAGAATTTGTAGTCTTATATAATTTTGTTTTTTCAATGACTTCTTCAAGTTTATTAACACATATATTTTACACATGAAATTCATAAAATACAATATTTTGTTATAACTCTTTCTCCTGTGAAATGATTCACTAGAGTAAGCTATATAAAGTACCCCTCACTTCACAGAACTTTTATTTTGGTTTTTTGTATTGTAGGAATTCTTAAAATCTACAGTCTTAATTGATGTGAGAGGGCGCAGCTGAATTTAGCTGGTACCATTCACTGGTCAGGTGGGCCTGGGGTGCATAAAGAAGATAGTTAAGAAAATCCTGGGTGCCAGACAGAGAGATAACCAACAGGCAGCATTCCCCCATTGTTCCTGCCCTCAGGGTCTTGGCTTCCTTCAATGATGAATGAGTCCTGAATGGTCCCAGTCTCCATTCCTGACTTCCTTCAGTGATTGAAATATATACCTTTTTGCCCCAAGTTGTTTGAGGTCTAAGGGTTTTATCACAACTACAGAAAGAATATTAGAACCACCTTAAGACATGTAAGATCACAACTCACTGTTTGGATTTGCACACACCTTTTATTAGTGATGCTGAACTAATATTCAGGACTCTTGACATTTTGTACATTTTTTAAGGACAAATATCTTCTGTCTTTATATTTTCTATTATTCAAATAATCTTAAAATAAGAAAGTGATGGATCGCTGTATTGTAACTATATGTCTGACTGAGTTAGCAATTCATGAACTTCACAATGATTTTTGGTGAGGGGATGACTGAAATGAGTAATTGTCTGTAATGCCATATCATGACATTCATTTCCTTGAGACAGAGTTCTACCCACTACGGCATGCTTCCACAGGGCTTTTACTCACAAGAAGGATCAGCATTTTAAAATTTGCTGGAAGATATTGTGTTAGTGGTGCAGCTGGAAGTTTCTCCTCTGTCCCGCCTGGTCCCACAGCCCCTCAGACTCAAGTAAACACACAGACGCTTATGTTACTTACAAACTCTATGGCCAATGGCAGGCTTCTTGCTAGCTAGCTCTTATAACTTATCCCATTTCTATTAATCTATATGTTGCCATGTGGCTGTGGTGTTACTGGTCTGTGGGCATCTTATTGCTCCTTGGGAGGTGGACTCACGTCTCTCTCTCACTCTCTCTTTTTTTTTTGTTTTTTCAAGACAAGGTTAGGCTCACAACTAAAAATCTCTCTCTCTTTTCTTCTTCTCCCTCTCTTCAGTTTGAATGTATCACCTAATTTTATTCTGTCTCACTATTGGCCAAACAGCTTTATTTATCAACCAATCAGAACAACACGTATTCACAGCATACAGAAAGACATTGCACAGCAGGTGTTATGTGGATACACATACATACGTGTGTGTGTGTGTGCGCGCATGTGTGTGTGTGCCCATATTTACACACCCATATCTACTTTAATTTGATTGGCAAAAGGAAAGAAAAGTGTCAATTATTTTTGTTTTCTGTTCTTGCTGATGATTATAAAATTCACAAGTCTTCTAAATTGAAAGTAGGTAAATGGTGCTGAGGAGTTTGTGGTAAGTGGACACGCTGTATGAGGACAACTTCATAATTCAAATCCCTAAAATTCATGTACATGTCAAATTGTCAGGCATGACTTCCTGCATCTGTAACCTCAGCATAATGGGACAAGGGCAGAGTTAAAGGAGTCCAGGGAGCTTTCTGATAACCCAGCCTAACTGAAACTGCTCTGTCTCAAGGCAATAATTAAGTGAATCACAGAGGAAGATATCTGAAGTCCTCCTCTGGCCTCTGCATACATATATGTGGCCCAGCCACCTGCACACACATGTACATGGAATAAACATATACTCCAACTACAAAGGACACACACACACACAAATGCACATGTTGTGGAATATTAATTTAAGATGTATTATGTTCATTTATGCTGTGGAATATTTGTTTAATGATGCAAAGATGTATTACATTTGTTTGATTAAATAAAATCAACCTAGGATCAGGAAGCTGAGTCAGCACCTAGCTGACAGAAAGTGGTATGGAGGAATGACCATGTGTAGCTAGGATTCTTAATTGGGGGCAAGCAGAAAGATACCCTGTTTGTGGGGAAGACTGAGCTAGGAGAGAAGGTTAGCTACTTGCTATTCAGCCTCTCCAAATGAGCAGAATTTCACCTCAACCTTTGAATCCTGAGTTCTATAGATGAGTAGAGATCTAGATAAAGTTCCCTTTTGTGGCCGTGATAGAATCAGTTCTTGAGGGAACAAAATTCTCTCTTGGCTATGGCCACCACCACTACTGGTAGCTGTGGGGTTGCTATTGCAAATTAGGAAAGCAGTTGCTTAAGGGGAAGCTACTGAATTTAATGAAAAACAACATACATACACACATACACACACACACACACACACACACACACACGCACGCACGCACGCACGCACGCACGCACGTGCTCACACACACACACACTCTCTCTCCGTACATAAAGAACAAAAATGGGTAATTAAAAAAGAAATGAAAGAAGAAATAAAGAAAATTGAAAGAAAAGAACCAAAGAAAGAGCAGATGGCTGTAAACTCCATCATGAAGGTCACCTGCATTCGTTCATTCCTGAGATTTCCTTGTTGGCATTCCTTTCATTCCCATAACAACGAGGATGGATCCCTTGAGGAAGGGACTAGTTTGAAACTGTGCCTTTGGGGTTCATGTGTTGGAGGCTCAATCCTGGCAACAGCAATGTGGGCATGCAGTGTGGATGCTTACGAAGTGAGCCTCCTGGGAGGTCTTAGGTCTCCAGAGGAGCTCCAGTGGGCACAGAGTCCATTAGCGGTCCTAGGCTCACTGTGCTTTTATGAAAGCAAACAGTTCTGAACGAAGTCAACTGTTGAATTCCTCATTAACTTTTGATATTTTTATGGTGCTATTTATTCATTTTTGGTTCTTTCTCTTCAATTGTCATGGAGTACTCTCCAGAGCTGGCTCTGCCTTTCAGAATTTTAACCCCCAAAACTTTAAAATAAAGTTTTGAAAAGCCTGTTGTATTCATTGAGCTAACTTGCTTCAGATAACTTATAGTACATGAATCTAGACAGATATATTTACATACATATATAGAGCTAAAAGTATTATATGCTTGCAGAAATATAAGGCACTAGACATGCCAAGTTGATGAAAATATGCTTGCACATGTTAATATCTTTAAAATGCTAATTATCTACTAATTATCTCTAATTTATTTCATAACATCTTAATATTACCAATTGAAACTTGGAATATAAATTTGTGGGAATGTAAAATTTTATCTTTATTGTCTATTTTATTCTTCATAACACTTTAAATTATATTTTGCTCTCTGGTTACACTTGCAAGGAAAACAATACATACCTAACTCTAAAAGTGACAGAGTTCAAGTAACATGTGAAGAAAGTTGGAGAAAAACACAGATTATGTCTAATATATTACTATACTGAATTATACTTCCAGGCTTCCCATCAAGCTATAATTAAGGCTTAAGAATTTAAACAAAAATGAAGACTTGGTGAATTTAAACATTAGCTCCCAATTTTAAAATTACAGCATAACATTTTACTTACCTAAGCGTAACTTTAACTCTCTCTCTCTCTCTCTCTCTCTCTCTCTCTCTCTCTCTCGCTCTCGCTCTCCCTCTCTCTCTCTCTCTTTCTCCCCTCTGTCTTCCTCTTCTGCTCTCTCTCCTACTTTATTCTATCCCACAGGATTACACATTCAGCAACAGACGTGAAGGTTATGCCTTATGCGATCTTTCAAATTGCGTGAACTTAAAAGAGCATATTTCATGCTGTTCTCCACACTCATGCACAAGCCTCCAGTCCTGAAATAATTTGCTTAGGTTTTAAGCTAAGCATAGAATGAGGAAAAAATATATTTCCCTAGGGAGTAACTAAAATAGACAGCTGCTGCCTTGGTGAGGATTTACAGGTTTTCACTGGAAATCTAGTTCACTTCATCAAATAAAACTGTACATAATCCATGCTTGCTTGCCCATATTCTTTGTTTCAGAGTAAGTCATGTTACAAAATTTGAAGTTGCAGTTGATATGGTACCACCTTTAGACCACTGTTAAATCCATAGACAAGCCACAAACACACACTCACACATGCAAACATACATACACACTCAGAGAGACAGACAGACAGACAGACAGACACACACACACACACACACACACACACACACACACACACACACGATCATTACTGTTAATATAGTCATTGCAAATAAATCCAACTGTGTCAAATTTTATAGAAAAAAATAACTGCCTTACAGTGACTTTTTATATAAGCATTATAAAATATTACATTTCTTACTTTATGGAGAAGCAGTAATGATATTTAAATGTTAGCAGAGATTTTAGATTTGCCTTGATTTTAGCTTATGGTTTCTTCCTAACTATAATATTGGGTTAAAATTGATTACCTGGCCAGGTGTGCTGGTTGACAGCTGTAATATCAGCTTCAAGGAGACAGGAGCAGAAATTCACAGTGAGCTTGAGGCCAGCAAGACTAAACAGTGAGAGCCTTTCTTAAAAAAAAAAAAAAAAGAAAGAAAGAAAGAAAGAAATACACATTTCTGTCCACAGCACGTTTTAATTTCTGAAGGCTTCTTTTAAAACACTTTCTAGACAGTATTCATTTCATGTAAAATAAAAAATTATTTCCTGTTTTGTTAAGATCTATGATTTCACATTTTCATTTATTGTAAAATGTTTTGAATAATTTTTATTCAATTCTTTGGCTTTTGTTTTGTGAATAATATAGAAAGCATTATGTTTTAGGCATATTTTTTCCATGCTCCAAATATGTAAGACTTCACAAACAGTTCCGCATGTTGAGGAATGGCTTTTCCCCAGTAGCCAAAAGAGATAACAGTCTTCTTCATTATGAGAACAGAATTATGTCTGGTTGAATGAAATTTAGCAGGTCAACCTGAACAATGATAACCATCATGGATAACTGTATTCCTTACAAACACAATCCTCCTGATTTTGAAATGAATGAGTGTATTTCTCAGTGTTTCACTGGAGCTCTTAGCGTCATTATTTACAAGCTACAAGTTTCTCTGTATAGTGCTAAGAACAATTTCTTACATGGAAGAATGTTATGAAAGCGTTTTCCTTTTAGTTTTCCAAATGTCATAAAATATTTTATAAAATACATATCTATAAAATTCCATATTTTGGAAAAAAGAAATATAAAATTATCATATGTCTAATGCTATCGGGAATGGGGATCATAAGACATTGAGTTGAGAAATTATCCAGTGATTTTAATTGGATTTTCTCTCTTAGAATTTTTTGGTAACTGCTAAGTAATGCAAGATGACCATTATTAAGGGTTATGTCCAAGGTAGGATAGATTTTCCACAAATATAAATGGTACAGATATACATTATAAATATGTCACAATAAAGGAGGTGTAAAACAAAGAAAAATTCAAGGGAAGAGATGTCCCTCCATCTTTCTAGAAAATATGCTCAGAAATTCATTTTAAAATATTTGTCTCCTATAAAAAGTATGTCTTTAAAACAACATCAACAACAATAAGAAAACAAAATCCACTTGATAGGCCTATTGTCAACTTAAAGACCAGGAAATTCTTCACAAATATTGGGAATATGGAAATCACCTCCCTTATGCAGTGCAGCCCTCAAGGTAAATACAGATTCTCACTCATTTCTCTCTCTCTCTCTCATATATATATATATATGAACACATTTTTCTAAGAAAAATTTCTTAAATAATTAAAGCTTCTATTCACTTCAGACCTGTATTTGAACTTATTACTATGTTTCATACTTAAGGAATTTCTTCAGACCACTTTGAAAGAGGTGATATTATGATTATGTTTTTTCAGGTCTTCCCTCTAAACATTAATGATATTGTTAATGTGGAAAATATTGACTAAAATAATGTAAGTACAATTTTATTGTCTAGAAATTAAAATTACAGTACGTTTATTTAACACAATTTTTGGAGGTGAAGGTGTGGTCATTGAGGCTGGCTACTTGTGGAACAGGCAGATTAGGCTTGGTGATGTTTGAGGATGATTCTATGTTTTGAGAAAAACATATAGGAAAGGTACATAAACAAGGAAGAAATAGCTTTAGATAGAAATTAAAAAGTATAACAAAGAAAACAATAATCATTGTATAATTACCTGTTACGAGCTGCAGGATTGTATTAAGAATTCAGCTGAACATGATAAAGCTCTACCTGGAAAAAAAA
>CABHPP010145540.1:18918-54250 GCA_902168425.1 Peromyscus attwateri
CATCCATCCATCCATCCATCCATCCATCCATCCATCCATCCATCCATATCTAGGCAAATACAAAATTAATCATTCTTCCATTTAAACAGTTTTTTTTTTTTTTGGTTTTTCGAGACAGGGTTTCTCTGTGTAGCTTTGCGCCTTTCCTGGATCTCACTTTGTAGACCAGGCTGGCCTCGAACTCACAAAGATCCGCCTGGTTCTGCCTCCCGAGTGCTGGGATTAAAGGTATGCGCCACCACCGCCCAGCCCATTTAAACATTTTAATAATTTCCTTTTACTTTCAGGATAGAATTTTAATTCCTTTGCATGTCATAAAGAAATCTTCATAATTTGGCCTTTACAGCACTGTCCAGCACCATCTAATGACCTCTACCTGTTTTATATCAGCCAGAGTACATGACTGTAGTAGCCTTGAACTTGTCATGTTCTCTCATGAAGCCCAGTTTTTGTATATGTGCTGTTCTTTCTCAGAGGCAGACTCATCTCTTCGGCAATTCCTCTCTAAGATCTGACTCATTTACTCTCTCTCTCTGATAAGTTGTCCTTTACCTTTGCATCACACTGCTGGTGCCCCTACCTCCTTCTCCTTATTCCCACAGCTATGAGGCTGAGAAGGCATGCGACTAGCTGTAGCATAACTCCATGAGTCATCCAAGAGTCATCCAAGAGCCTTTTCACTAGCATTAGTTACACAGGCTTGTTAGCAATATACAAGGCTTACTTACCATGTGAGAAATTTAATCCAAAGTAGACATGATAACTACAAAGCACACAATTACCTGTTAAAGAAATACACTGTACCTGATCTTCTGCGATGTGGATTCGTGCATAAGGAGAACCCAGTAAGGTGTGTAAGGCCTGCAGGCATGCTGTAACATGTTCAATGGGCTCCTCAGGCCGAGGGGAACAAAGGAACTGTATACTCACACCTGGAATGCACAAAGCAAAAACATAGGTTTTTAATGCAAAACACTTGTGTTGGTTTGGTAGTATACTGTTCTCTATTTTTCCCAGATTACTGTATGTTTATGAATACCAGAGAGTTAGAAATGTATTCTAGGCTAAGCAGACAGATACAACAAAGGGTTGTAGCCTGCGATTAGGTATGTGCAGCCTGTCACTAGGTTGATTAGGAAGATATTCACATTTCAATTTCTAGAGTTAAACGGTATAGTACACTAAGAATAAATTTATAAGTATTTCACTACTTTTATTAAAGAGCTGCCCAACAATTTTTATTCATGCATGTTTTTTTTAAAGACTTAATCCTGTGTATCTGTGTGTGGGAGTTTATTCATGTGAGTGCATACGCCTGCAGAGTTCACAGAATGAGGTCAGATCCAATGAAGCTGGAGTTACAGCAGTTGGGAGGCCACCTGATGTGGGAGCTGGGGATGAGCTCAGGTCCCTGGTAAGGGGAGTAAATGCTGCTCACCACTGGGCCATCTCTCCAGGCCACATACAAGGTTTCTAAATGTCAAGCTACACATAAGACTTGTCAAAACAGGCGCTCGATGTGCACAAGGGTCAGGCTTTGGAAATGTTTCATAGTTTCAGTTGTGAGATCTATGAATTCCATAATTACTAGTTGTCTTCCCTTTCTAAAAATACGAGATCACAAAAGTTCCTTCAGAATATGTAAATATTTAAATATTGAAAGAACATTTATAGATTAAAAATGATTTAAAAGTAGACTATAAATAATTTTTTTTCTTCATTGCCAAAATAGAGAAAACATGTTGAATAAAAAAACCCCAGGTTTTTTTCCTTGAAATTCAATATTCTGTGAGTGAACACTATGGCTAAACTTTTAGAGTAGTTTAAAATAATTTTTAGAATAAAATTCAGTTAGTGTATAAGTGGAGCTGCGAAAGTCCTTTTATTGTTCTTTGAATTGTACTATGCAAAACTTCTCTACAGCATCAAAATGAAAGCTCCCCATGCTCTGAAGTGGCAGGTCCCGAAATGCATCATGGTCACCCACCTAGGATCAGGTGCATTCTGTCTTTGTTCACTTCTGGCAAGGGTTTAGCACTAGCCATTGCTCCGGGCACCGGGTTTAAAGTGACAGCTGGGGAGCGTTTCTGTACACCAGACACGGCTGCTGCTTCGGTGGACTCTGGACATGTAAATCCTGTGCTGTTCAACCAAAGGGCCACTGCATGGAGAATCGGGGCCCAGGAGTTCCGGTAGTGAAGTCTCGCTGTATCGATGGTCTCAGGAGTATAAAATGCCCCACCTGTGGAACAATCAAATCAAGTCAAGACATTATTTTTAAAAGTGTGCTCTGGCAACAAGCTCCTCCCCGACCAAAGGCCTCCTCCACAGCTAAGCTGGATGGGCCTGTCCCTCCTGATGCCAGCCTTCCAGCCTCTCCTCTCTGCCACCAGGGACACCATGCATCCTCATACTGCTCTGCCTTGGAGGGACAAGCTGGACATCCCCCTGCACTCTGTCTTCACCGTAACAGAGCCCTCTCCATCTGTTTTCCACTCTCCTCTTCCTCTCCATCTCCATTTCCACCGCCATCACTGACCTTCTACTCTCTCCTGGCCATCAGAGTGCCCCACGGGAGGAGAATAAAAGGGACTCAATCATTGTCATCAATATATTTGGGAACTAATCAGACGTTTCCTAAACAAAAACAGTTCATAATGGTGTCCTGACTGATCTCAAAAGGAGAACTAATTAAATACAAATAAGCAAAAGCCTTAGGAACAGAGTTCATGGCTCAACTAGGATTTACATGGAAACACAACCACTGGTCTGCACAGTAGTATACTTCATCACGGTTATGGTCACTGGTTGTTTCCCACAGCTATTTAGAGTGCCCTATCTGTACAGCTATCACTACAATGGCACTAACGTTTTTGCTTCAGCTAGCATGCTCCCTGGTCATAGCCTGAATTCACAAAATCAGTATAAAGGACAGGCTCTAAACTAAACAATGCCACATTGAAGTCCACAGATTTGAAGACGTTATTACGTTACTGTTGGTACTAGCCTCGGCCAGGTCCGTTTGTTTAATATTAGTTTGAGCTCCATAAAAGCAGACTAGTGCATGTGATACTTACCATCTGGGGGCAGCTGACTAGAAAACTCAGCTGGTAAAGTCAACAGCGCGTAGTCCCTTAGCGCGGCCAGCCACAGGCGGCTGAGTGTCGGCAGCTCAGGCTGCACCAGGGTTATCAAACTATCTGGCGGCAGTTCATCCATGGTACCATAGTCGTCATCATCATCATCAGGGTTTTTAATTGCTCTCTTTGGTTTGGACTCTGCTTCCTTTTTAATATTCATAGCAACCACATATACCTAATAAGACATTCATGAGTTGAAAATGAGGCATCAGATAAAAACTGGGTATTTTAAATTGTTATAATGATGTAGTTGAATGACCAAGGGGAATTGGGTGTGGATATTAGAAAGTACATAACTTTATGAATTCTTGATAACCACTAACGAGCAACTCTAGCTCCTGCTTCAGAACATTTCTCTGGTTTCTGGCTATTCCTCTCACACCATGTCCCTTAAGTAGTCTTTTCTGAGTTATTCTGGCATCCTTGCTCCACTTCACAAAGCCTCCTTTTTCCCAGACAGAGTATAACTTCCTGTCTACTGCCTCTTTCCCAGGCTTACTAGGCATAATGGGACAGCCTTCAAAGAAACAGACCGAGAGAAGGGAGGTGGCCAGAGAAAGAAGATCCATAAATATCCCCTAATCTGCCTCCTACACGGTCTTAAGTGAGACTCGGCAATGTCACAATTACAACAGATAGCCAATCTAAGAATATAATGTACCTGTCACATGTGTTATCTGTGTCCTTTGTAGTTTGTGGACTTTTAAAAAGACATGTAATGTCAACTCCCCTAAAGCATGTTCAGGGTACTTCACTATTGAGTTTATTTTTATACGTATATTCAGGCTCTGGGGAACTGACAATACAGTGCTGGAAAACGGGAAAAGGAATAAAACAAGCAAGAGAAACATCTGCACTACACAGAAGTCTCGAGAACCTTTCGTTCTACAGCACTGCTCCTGTGTGCCTGCCTCTTGAGAGGCAGGACTTACTTTATACTCATTCACACAGTGAGAGGATAACTGGAGCACAGATAGACAGACAGTCATTAACAAAATTCTAGAGTAGACCGATTGCAGCTTGGGTTAGAAACACCACATTCATGCTTCCCAGAGGTGTTCTGTTTTGTTTTGGGCTTTGTTTTGTTTTGTGTTTCAGACAGGGGTCTCAACGTTACCCTGGATGGCCTGTAACTCACTATGTAGACCAGGCTGGCCTCAGACTCACAGAGATCAACCTGCTTCTGCCTCCTATGTATTGGGATGAATCACACACCCACCTTTCCCAATCATTCTAAGATTGCCCGCCACCTCAATTTTGATATTATACTGACATTCTAGGAAAGTGTCCAATAAACACTATAAATATAACTAAATATATAATATATAAATATAACTAAATATATAAATATAACTAGCAATTCATTTGAATCCTTAATTGGCACCTTGTTTTTGTTATTGTGCTAGGAATTAAGGCAACAAAGGCAAAAATACCTACTTTTTATTTCTATGACCTTAGAAATACAATGATAAGGGAGTGATAAAATGCTGATTTTTTTTACAGAATTTTTTTTTTCTTTTTTGGTTTTTCGAGACAGGGTTTCTCTGTGTAGTTTTGGTGCCTGTCTTGGATCTCGCTCTGTAGACCAGGCTGACCTTGAACTCACAGAGATCCGCCTGGCTCTGCCTCCTGAGTGCTGGGATTAAAGGCGTGCTCCACCACCGCCCAGCCTTTTAAAGAATTTTTAAAGTTTGTTTTCAGGCTGGGTGTATGCCTGTACTCTTGGGAAGCTGAGGGAAAATCTGGGTCTGACGCCAGTTTGGGTAACAGCAAGACACTGTCTGAAACCACAAACAACAGTAAAACGTAAAGAAAGAATGAAAAAGAAAAATCACAAGTCCCACACTGCACATGCAGCACCTTCCCTACCATGTTCCCCCCCCCCCCACCTCTGCCCCAGCCCTGGTGCTGAGTGAGCACACCTGGCTTCTGAAGTGAATGCACAAACCTTAGGGAGCGCCATGAGGGTGGATCTAACCAGAGCACAGCAAAGGCAGGGCGGGAGCACCATGAAGGCAGATCTAACCACAGAGCACAGCAAAGGCAGGGCAGAGTAGTTAAGGACAAACATTCTTTCTCACAGGTCAACAAGGACAGAGGGACTGTGGGCAGGAGGAACAGCAAGGACAAGAACAGGAAAAGTAGGGAATTGCATGGCTCTTGTCTGAGCACAGGAGGCAAGGCAGAAATACCTGGAACTTTTGCTTGGTAGGCATCGAGGAAGGGAGAATCACCGCAGGAGTTTTTATGTCAGATATACATACTTTTCTATGACTTTCATTTTAATAAGTGTGTTATAAGAGATTGGGGAAGTAAAAAGTTGCATGTGGTAGCACACACTTATAATCCCAGTACCCTGGGGGCTGAAGCCAGAAAATCATACAAGTTTGAGGCCAGCTTGGTCTATACAATGAGTGAGTTCCGGGCTAGCCAGGGATACACAGTGAGATACTACCTCAAAACAAACAAACAAACAATAAGTTAGAACACACAAGTCTAAAAATGCCTCATAATCCTAATTCCCATTTTCATGTTCTGTCTTTGTAAGCTGTAATTTTGCTATACAGAGACCTTTCCATTTAATTTGATCAGTTAAAATGCAGTTTTCTCAGTCTTCATAACCATATCCTAATGGCTGCACTGCACAGACCATAATATGTCCACTAATTTCCCCACAGCTGACAAATTTCATGTGTTCTTCTGACTGTTTAGCCTAGGCAATCACAGAATACAGACAACAATAAAGGATGCTTACCTCACAGTGTCACCAATAACACTCTAAGTAAACATATCTATGAGCTTATTTCTTTTCTTTGTCAGAGCAAAGGACCGTAAGGGGAGTTTCGGGGTCGGTGATAATGAACACTCTTCTGGCTCTCAGGAGAAGTGTGGAGTGCTTGGCTGTGGTGGTTGTACATGTGAAGAAGCATAGGCTATAGGGTGAGTAAGAGAGGTTCGGAAGTGGTGGGTGATTTGAATGATGGCTGTTCGTGGCCTTAGTGAAAGTGGTCTCAATGGAGAGAGAATAACTATAGACGTGAAGACATTGGAATTCTTTCACGAAACTTCAGGGGGTGAGGAGAGAGGGGAGCAGGAAGACAGGAGAATACAGGCAAAGACACAGAGCATGAAGGAGGGAGGGTCTGGAAGGGGGATAACTGAGGGCCTGGAGCTCTGAAGTCTCTTCACGCAGATGCTGACTGGTATCTACTCTTGTCCTCCAAGTTTCCATTTAAAATTCCTTTCTCCAAGGACCCAGCTCTGAGCCTGCAGCCCAGCTTCAGTGCCCTGCACTGCTTCAGAACTCAGTATTCTATGGTAGCATTCCTCACTTTCTGTTTCCTTCCTTGTTTTGAGTTTGGCTGGGTAAGTAAATACAGTACATCTGTCTGTTCTTTACTATCCTGCTCCGGAGCTGACATTCCATAGCATGTTGTTGGACAAATCAGGGTGGAGATAAAAGAACTATCAGTCCTGGATTCAAGCAAAATTTTAATAATTTTAAAACTAATCATAGCATATAATGTTGACTGTGGATAGAAGAGTAAGTATTGCGCACAGTCCTCTACACTGATATCTAATTTAATTCACACTATCATCGTTGAAAGCCATTTTCTAACTTCAGTGCTAGAAAACAAGTGGAGGCAGAGATGGCTCTGTGATCAAGAGCACTTGCTCCTTGTGCAAAACAGCAGGCATGCACATGGTACACATGCATACATGCATGCAGACACTTATACACATAAAACACTAAAAATGAAAGAAATATCATAAAAGATTCATTCATTTGTGTATTTTATGTATGTGAGTGCTCTGTCTTCATGCATACCAGAAGAAGGAATCAGATCTCATTACAGATGGGTGTGAGCCACCATGTGGGTGCTGGGAATTGAACTCAGGACCTCTGGAAGAGCAGTCAATGCTCTTAACCTCAGAGCCATCTCTCCAAGCCCCAAATCAAGTTTTGAATAGTCAAGTAACATTCAATGTCACACAGTCCGCATAAACCTAAAGATGTGGAGGAGTTGAGAAACAAATTCTCCAAGTGAAAACACAGAGGTAAAAATAGGTCTTGAGTAGAGAGGTCTAAAATAAGCTGGCATTTGAGAAAGTGATAAAGGAGGTGAAGTGGTAAAAGGATTCCCAGACAGCAGGAAAAATGAAGCCCAAGGTCCAAATCACTAAAGGATAATACAGATTGCCCCCAAGTAAGAAGAATTCCAAATAAACGCACATTATTAATTTTGTTACGTGGCATTCTGATCTAATTTTTATGGCATTTATTTATCTCAGTTCAGTGCCAGGCACAATGCTTTGAACTGTTATACAGAACGGCTTACGAAAGATACTATTTCCACTTTTTAATGATAAAACAGGCTGTGAGCCAACTGTCCCTTGAAGAAGTCACACAGATGGTGAATCTTGAGACAGGACTTGTTCCAGGGCCTCAGACTCAGTTTCAATGTTCTTTACACTGAGCGTTGGCAAACTTCCCAGCAGGCCAATCAATCCCAGCACGGAAACGTGCAGAGGACCTGCCACCTTAAAAGGCTCTTATGTGATCATCCGAACACAGAGTGATACACACATGAGATTGAAGGACAATTTTTAGGGGGTTTATTTTTAAAAAATAAAATCCACTAAATAGTATCTTTTCTTATCTTACTTTCATTTTAAAATTTAACATAAAATATGAAATCAGATTTGCATTAATTTCAAAGAGACTAAAATTTTATAAGTAAAAGCAATCATTTTACTAAATTAAGCAAAAAACATTATTTTGCTAAAATACCATCAGAGTAAGAAGTACAGGATCCCAAGGATACTTTACCACACACTCTGAGCAGCACTGCTGTTCAGTGGCCACGAGCTGCTGTACCACAGACACAGGGAGGACAGGTTGAGGGGCTGGAGAGCTGCTCACAAGTTAAAAGCTCCTGCTGCTCTTGCAGAGGACCTGAATTTGATCCCCAGCACCACCTGGTGCCTCACAACCACCCATAACTCCAGTTTGAGAGGATCCCTTTTCTGGCCTTTGCAAGTAAGTAGTAGGCACACACATGGTACATATACATACATGTAGGCAAATCACACATACACATAAAATAAAAATCAATATATCTTTAAAATGGGCTGAACTGGTAGAGAAAGGAATCAGTTACTACAAATACTGGAGGGCAGGTAATGATAATTCAAAAGCAACTGGAAAATCTAGAAAAGAGTATTTAAAATAATATAATTTTCTAAAGAAGTGCCCACATATACATGTGGCATACACATACACACACACACACACACACACACACACACACACACACACACCAGCTATGGAAAAAAAATAAACTAAGGGCTGGAGAGATGGCTCAGTGGTTAAGAGCACTGGTTGCTCTTCCAGAGGATCTCAGTTCAATTCCCACAACCACATGGTGGCTCACAACCATCTATAATAGGATCTGATGCCCTCTTCTGGCCTGCAGGTATACATGCACAGCACTCATACATAAAATAAAAATAAGTAAAAAACAAACAAACAAAAAAAACTAAATAAAACTTCTGCAACCTAGTTATCAAGGTAGCAAGTCTCTTAAAATTAATTAAAGAATCTTAGCATAAAAACATTTTTTATTATTTATATTTTTGTGCTTTCCATGGTTAATTTTCCTATATTAAATAGCCCTTCTCAAGACAAAGGATTTTGTTTTGTATTTTTCAGACAGGGTCTCACTTTGTAGCTTCAATTGGCTTAGAACTTACTATGAAGCCCAAGAGTGGCCCTGACACGGCAATCTCCTGCCTCAGCCACGCTAGTGAGAGCCACTATCTGAAGTAAGATAACACTTTACAGAAGACTCATCAACAGAGTCTGAAAAGGCTTTCTATGCCGAGGCAAACAAGATTATCCAATGAGCACCAGGGATGGAGGATGGTGAGATGAGAGGGACCACGTTTACCTCTGCCCATGCCTTGAGGACAGCCAGCTTCTCCATGGTGGTGGCACTCTCTCGGTACAGTTGGCTGGAAGATCCCTTTCCAGCCTGAACTTTGTCCAGAGAGGAAACGAGCAGGTTGTGTACCCGACGGAGATCATTGAGGTCGCTGACCACGCCACTGCCGATCCATGTGCTGCACACCTGGCCAAGGGACATGTAAGGTTACTGTGCATGGAGAGTAAGTTTGCGCAGAGGAGAGGGAAATGGGCTCCATCACATCCCCGCACATTCTAACCTCTGCAGACAATAAAGTAGCACTAAGTTTCCACTGTCTGTCTGTCTGAGACAGGGTTTTGCCATGCGCTACAGGCTGGCCTTGAACTCATCTCCCAAGTGCCAGAATTAAAAGTTTGTACCACCATGCCTGGATTCTATGTATCTACTATTTAACAAATGAATAAGTGGTTTTCTGCCCAAAGTTGTTCAGTCTTGAAAATTTCTTCAACAAAATATCTGTTTACCATCAGCAAACTATCAAAGTAGCTATTGTGAAAGACTTTTTTTAAAAAGGGAAAAAGAAAACCATAGAGTTTTATGACTGCAGTTTACACTGGATGATGCTTAGAAGTCAGGACAGTTTGTGTGTAAAGACACAGGGATGTTCAATGGAGAAGAAGTGAAGATCAGGAAAGCTGAGGTCAGAAACACAGTTTAAATATCCTAGGTACTAAAATCAGAGGATGGCCATGAGTTTCCAAGCATCTTTGGCATTAGAACCGTACACAGGATCACAGACAGCATGTCAGTTACCTGCATAAGACAGAGATTACATGGATGGCACCGGGAATACAAGGAGGTGGTCAGGAGAAACGTGGAGACAAAAACTACAGGGTGTGGACCCCATTTATTTAGGGCACAAGACAGTGGTATGCAGAAAGAGCGAGGAACCAAAACCTGTTCAATTTTGTCAACGCTCCTGACAGTGGAGGAACAGAAAGACTGTGACACCATTGTTAGGAGCGCCAATATGAAAACTAGGAAAGTTCCTCAGAGAGACGTCAGCATGATGTGGATTCCAAACATTTTCACATGTGAACTCTAAGTACCACTAAGAGACGTGTGGATGGACATTCAGCAGACAGTTGGGAACTCTGCTCTAGGTTCCAGGAGCAAGTGGAGGGGAACTATGTAAGACTAGAAACTTGTACACAAAGGTAATAACTAAAGTAGGAGCATGCGGCAGATTTGTCTAGGGAGAGAACATCTTTTTGTTTGTTTGTTAGTTCGTTCGTTCGTTTGTTTGTTTTGAGTAGCCCTGGCTGTCCTGGAACTCGTTCTATAGACCAGATTGCTTGCACTCACAGAGATCCACATGTCTCTGATTCCCGAGTGCTAGGATTAAAGGTATGCACCACCACCACCTGGCTTGGGGAAAAATACCTTAAAAGCCTTACATCCAGACAACAGGGAAGCTGGTATACTTAAAAGGCAAGTGGAACAACTTAAGTGAGTTAAACCCAGGAAAATAAAGGAAAAGCACCTGAGGACAGCCACCAGAGCCAAGAGGAGGATGTCATCCAGGAAGAGGCCTAGACAGGCCAGCTTTGGCAACTCTGATGAAGGTGCAGGAACCTCGTCAGGGAGGGAACACATGTGGGAAGGATTGGGACTGCACCACACCATGAACACACAGACATTTCTAACAGGGAATTCATTAGGTACTGCTCTCAGAGACAAATCAATACTAAAACCTCAAAGGCTTCGGATGCAAATAAGTAAGATGAACTCAGGTTTTGCTGCCAAATAGATCATAAAAACACTCTGGGTTTCTGCAGTATTTGGCTTTCAAATCCTGGCTAATGGACTTGTGTTCCTTTAATTTTATTCACTTAAAATCTTATTTTCAGCTGGGCGGTGGCAGTGTGTTTTTAATCCCAACACTTGGGAGGCAGAGGCAGAGGCAGGAGGATCTCTGTGACTTTGAGGCCAGTCTGGTCTACAGAGTGAGTGCCAGGACAGTCAGGACTACACAGTAAAACCCTGTCTCAAAAAACCAAAACCAAACAAACAAACAAAAAAATCATTTTTTAAAAACTGAAAACTGAGCTTAATAAAAATAAAAACACTTAAAAACAGATTATTATTAAGGACATACTTCTGACAAAATAAGATGTCAACCAAAATAATTCTGCAAATAGAAAGTGCAAAGTTATATGCAATGTAATGCAAGGGTTAAAAGGACAAAAGGAGTTGATTCCTAAAGAAACTAAACATACTGGAGAGATACAATATTTTTGTGCAATTTAGTTGAAATGTCACTAAAAGTCAGGCAAATCTGTGAATACCAGAAAGTGACCCCTTTGACAAACCTCTATCTCTAAAAATATTTACATTACAATTCATAACAACAATTCATTACAGTTATGAAGTAGCAACGAAAATAACTTTATGGCTGGGGGTCACCACAGCATGAAAAACTGTACTAAAGGGTCACAGCGTGAGGAAGGTTGAGAACCACTGCTCTAGGGGCTGGAGAGATGCTCAGTGGTTCAGAGTTCTTGCTGCTCTTGCAGAGGACCAGAGTCTGGTTCCCAGCACCCATGTCAGGAAGCTCACCACGGTGCATAACTACACCTCCAGGCAATCTGATAACCTCTTTTAGCATCCTTGGGCACCCATACGTGTGTGAGCATACACACACAGAGACACACACACACAGAAATAAAAAACATAAATGGGTTTTTAAAAAGATTTTATACCTTGAAATTACAATAGTGCTTTATGGATTTGTTTATAAAGGAAGATGGTGTAGTGATGGTTCAACAAAACCATATTCAGAGAAAAGACCTTGGCCCCACACCAGTGAGCGCACATTTGTACGCCAGGCTCAAGTGAAACAGTTGAGGGTGCACTGCTCATGACTCGGCCCTGCTTTAACTATTTTGTTGGCTCATGGAGACATCCAGATGTACCACACACGAGGCTTTCTACTGTCTGTCTAAGGATTACCCTGATTTAAAGCTTCTTAAGGTGAAGTTATTCTCCCCAACAAACCAGAACCTTCTAAGCAATTCCTTCTTCTCTATACAGTAAAAGAATGTATAACTCACCACCCCACATGTTTATACCTAGCTGTTACTACAGGTTTTGGTATCTTATGCTTATTTTAGCTCCCCTTATGATGGTCACAGGTCCATTCACTTGGAGATAATGTACGAAAGTATCCAAAGCCAAACCTGAGCTGTGATGGAAAAGGGATGTGATTAACACTTACTACCTTTTATTTTTATTTTATTTTATTTTCTATAGAATACACAAGCAAAAAAAAGATGGGGGCAGGGGGAGATGGCTTAGCTGGTAAAGCTGCCCACTGTCAAGACGGTGACAACGATCTTAGTGGGACTCCATACAGAGGAGGAGACAAGTTGTCCTGGCCGCCGCATGAGCGCTGCGCCCCATACCCATCAAATGAGTAAATGAGTGAGTGGATAATTTTATTGAAAATTTATAAACAGGGAACGAATGCTACTGTAGTTTCAAGATAAAGAATAGTTTGATTTTCTCTCTTTAAGTGAAATCTAAGACCTTTAGAAATTTATAGACGGCAGCCCCAGAAGCCCGCTTTCCTCTTACCTGGCAAGCTTTAGCTATTATATCTGAGGGTGTATCTTGTGAAAAGGCTGGTCTTAGGGCAGCTCCCACCTGGAAAATGAGCAAACCATTGATTTTTAGGGACACGTAGTAAACTTGGTGTCACTGGAGATTAAAACAGTGAACACACACCTTTGTTCCTTCCTTCCTTCTCACCTCCTCCTAACACTTCCAATGTTACAGTAAGATTAACTACGGTTACATTTTGCTTTGCTTCTCAGGAACTTATCAATACCAAATCTCCGTGGAAAGTCTGCCCAAAGGACAATCTCGTTTCTTTCGCTTTCATTTTGTTTAATAGTAAATGGGATTTTTTTTTTACTTTATTTTTTTTCTTTATTAAGAAATTTTCTACTCACTCCACCTACTATCCACAGATCCTCCCTCCTCCTTCCTCCCACCCCCCAGCCCTCTTTCCCACGCCACCCCGCATCCCCACATCCCCCAAATCGAGGTCTCCCATGGGGAGTCAGCAGAGCCCAGCACACTGAGCCTAGGCAGGTCCAAACCCCTTCCCACTGCACCAAGGCTGTGCAAGGCGTCACACCACAGGCACTGGGTTCCAGAAGCCTGCGTAAATGGGATTTTCTGACAGAGTCACACGTTATCAAAGACAACCAAAGACTGTTACATTCTTTGTGTTTCCTCTTCAACTCCATATATTTTCTAAACATATTTCTAACAGCATTTATGTATCTCTTGAGTAAAGCTGGATCAATTTCTTTAAAGAACCGAGGAATTATAAAAATTCAGCGGTACTAAGTATCTCAAAAACCATTTCACCTCACAAAAAGATGCTTTAAAAGACTGCTCAAAACTATTAGCTTTTAGGGGACCAGCTCAGTGGGTAAAAGTGCCTGCCTGCCAAGCAAGCTAGACAATCTGAGTTTGATCACTGGGAACTACGGTGAAAGGAGAGAACTGATGCTTGAAGACTGTCCTCTGACTCCGATTCATGCATTTGCACATGTGTGTGCACATACACACACACAGACACACACACACACACACACACACTCACACACACACGCACATTCTCACCATATACACAATAAGAAGTAATAATACATTGCTAATTAGCTTTTCTATTATTATATTAAGAAATAAAGGAATATAAGCTTTAGTTTTAAGGAAGCCAATATCAGCCATGGATTCTTGGTGAGATGATGAGATGTAATGTGTGTGAGCTGAATAAAGACATTACATGTAATCTGTTCCTAAGTTGAGATTTCTCCCAATAGTCACTAAGTTGTTTACACAGATGTCTGGAGATAGTCAAAAGTTCCTTTCTATGACTAAAGGCGTATAGCAACTAACCACAGCATGTGAACTGGCCCTGAAAGAGAATAAAAACTATAAAAGAGTTAATTGGGTCCACTGACAAAATGATTATGACAGACTTAGCAAAAGCAAAGAGTCAATATTGAATTTCCAGTGATTAATAACTGTTCTGTGGTTACAGAAGACAATGCTCTCATCTTTTAAAAATAAAGTCCAAATGGCTCAAACAAATGGCTCAAATGACTAAATGACTAAACAATTGACTTTGAAATGATTTAGAGAAAGCTGTATTACATATGTATGTCTGTGGGAAGAGAAAGAGACACAGGAGAGAGGAGAGAGGAGAGACCGTCAACTTTCAAACAAAGGGGTCAAAATTAGCCACATACAGACACAGGGAAAGGATACAACACGGATTTGGAAATATTTTCCTGAATATTTGAAATTATTTCTAAATAAAAAGATTTTAGGGGCTGGAGAGATGGCTCAGTAGTTGAGAGCACTCCCACACAGATCCTCATTCTAGTAAGCAACTATATGCAGCCACTTGAATTAAAACTATACCTTCCTCACCTGTATTTAAATGGTTTATATATTACTCACAAGTATAATTTTGGTTTTTCTTTTTCTTTTTTCAGAGCTGAGGACCAAACCCAGGGCCTTGCACTTGCTAGGCAAGCACTCTACCACTGAGCTAAAGCCCCAACCCACAAGTATAATTTTGGGTACATTTGAACATAGCTTTATTTACTTAGGTTTTTTGAAACAGGATTTCTCTGTGTAGCCATGGTTGTCCTGGAACTCACTATGTAGACCAGGATAGCCTCAAACTCACAGAGCTCCTCCTGCCTCTCCCTCGAGACTGCTTGGATTAAAGGCGTGTGCTACCACCAGGCTTGAACAAAGCTTTTAGACACGATATTGTGTGTCTGGAACCAAGTTTTAGAATAATTTCATTTAAAAAAAGACTTCTGTTTTGCTTGCTAATATAACTTTTCCCCAAACTTTCACACAGCCTTTCCCCCATTACTGGGGATTAGTTTGTGGTGTGGCTGAAATCTTAGAGGACAAATCTCAGGAAGAACAAGTTTATCTGTTTAGGGTGTAGCAAAAACAATCTCTTGGAACTCTGCTTCTTTGGCAATCCCTTTGGCAGCTACCATCAGGAGTTATTCTCACTCAGCTTACAAGAGGAAGTTGCTTCTATTTCTAAAACTGCTCATCAAGCCTCAGCGCACGCGCGCGCGTGCACACGCACACACACCAGCAGCAAATCCGCAATACTTCCATGAATGCTCCCTTTATCTCTTAAACAGCATGGCATGGCCACACAGCTAAGCACAAGCCTGGGAAGGCAGGCTGGAATTTCTATTCTAGTTTATCATTACTGTGCTATCACAACTTAAAAATAGTTACAGCAGTTTGAGCCTTCTCCAGTTGTAGGTTGGTTGAACTATGAAACAGATTCTAATGGTTTCAGCTCCATATGAAGAGACTGTAATCCCTCCTCTAGTGACCCTCACAAACTCCATTCGGTCTGTGAATAAGCAGCAAAACTCACATTAGCTTGATACTGCTCCAGGATCACGTGACCTGGAAATTCTGGCTCAGGCACAGATGCAAACTTCTTGATAATGTCTTCCAGTGCCTGGAGCCCAGCCATTCGCAGCTGGTTGCTATGATCAGTTGCAGCCATGAATGCCATGCGAATCAGGTCAGAGAGATGCAGGACTAAGAGGTCATCTGCAAAGGAAAACAGAACGCAGGCGGGAAGTTCACCCAAACTAGTGTAATAACGTAAAAATAGGAAACAAAATACATTTGATAAAGCACTTATGATCCCCAAAACTCACGATGTCTAAAAAATACAACTCCCATTAAGTGTCCTCAAACAGCAGTAGACATTTACTAACACGTTAACACAGTCAACTACAGGATCCATTGACAGTTGAAGCAAGATACTCGAGTACCATGGCTCTCCCAAATGGGATTGTACTTCTTTCACAGCAGAGGCTGGCAGAACTGTTCTGGAAAGGGTCAGATCCTGACTATTTTTGGCTTTGCAAGCCATATTATCTCTAAGGCAATTACTCAGCTCTGCTGCCCCACCATGAAAGAGGCCAGATAGTACTTACAGAATACAATAGACAATGCTACAAAAAGAGCGTGCTGAACTCCAGTAAACTATTTACGAAAAGCAGCTGTGGGTTACATTTTGATCACGGGCCACAGCCTGCCAATCCCTATTGTAGAAAACCACAGTGTGTGGTTAGGAAATTTGGTCTACAAAATTATTTTTTAAAAGACTTTTTATGAGAACAGAGTGGGAAGGGAGTCTTGATCTTTTAGCACTAGGGCAAGGGTAACCCTACATCTTGCTTAAAAACAAGTCTCAGAGGAATTCAAATAACACAATAATTTTACTACATCCCAGGACAAAGTTCAGCACAATTGAAAGGAACAGCAAAATCCAGCACTAACTGCGCAGCATTTCCACTGTCCAGCATCTGATGACAAGGATCAAGAATGTAAAGATGTGCCGGGTGGCTGTGGCGCATGCCTTTAATCTCAGCACTCAGGAGGCAGAGCCAAGCGGATCTCTATGAGTTTGAGGCCAGCCTGGGCTACAGAGCAAGTCCAGAATAGGCACCAAAACTACACAGAGAAACCCTGTCTCAACCAAAAAAACAAAACAACAACAAAAAAAAAAACCCAAACAAACAAAAAGTAAAGATGTAGAGAAACACAGCTCCTAACAGAAAGAAAGCCTCAACAACCAGAAACTGGTTCCGAGCTGAAAGACAGAATAGAATTATCAGCAAAGGCATTACAGCAGCTCTGTACACTGCCTCTGCCAAGTAGGAAAAGGGAGCATGAGCGAGGAGGAATGTGGGCCTGTGAGGATGGAACAGCAGATGGAACAAAAAGATGCTGGTGAGACAAGGACAGGCTAGGCACTGAAGGTCAATGAACTTAAAATTCACAGCGACAGATACTACTGAAGAAATGATCAGACTCAAGTGCGCTACAGTACAGAGGATGGAGGTGGGTCTTTTTAAAGTACTGGCAATTCAGTGGCTCAACCTGACCCCAAAAAGTGATTTAAATCGGGTTTTGTTGTTACTATTGAAAAGGTAACAAGACATGTTTCTTCAAGTTCCTATTTTAAAAAGCAACGTTAATATTTCAAGTTTAAAGAGTAAATGTTGGGCGGAGGGCACTGAAAGTGGAGAGAGAAGAGAACTGGGCTAGAATCTCCAAAGTGTCCTCATCTAGAGGAGGTTAAAAACCAGCTTTGGGAGGCATAGCAAGCCGCTGCCAGAGTTTGGAAGAAGATATCCCAAGCAGAAGCATCTGAATTAAAATATCTCTACTCTAATATGCCAACAAAAACGTAAGTAGAGGGGCTGGAGAGATGGCTCAGAGGTTAAGAGCACTGGCTGTTCTTCCAGAGGTCCTGAGTTCAATCCCAGCAACCACATGGTGGCTCACAACCATCTGTAATGAGATCTGGTGCCCTCTTCTGGCCTATAGGCATATGTGTAGGCAGAACACTGTATACATAATAAATAAAAATTAAAAAAAAAAAAAAAAAAAAAACGTAAGTAGAAAAAAAATAATTTCCCTGTACTCTCGGTCACCTAATTCACAAAGGCTATCAAACTCCAAATTAATGAAATGAAATGAAAGCTGCTTTCCCCGACTACTCATAAGCCCTCTCTCTTTTTTCTAAAATACAAGATGACTATGTAAAGGGTGGAGATGGAAAGAGGGGCTGGGTAGAAACTGCAGCATGGAAGGAGAATCATGGGGCTGGGAGGGTTTACTGTGGTCTGGGAGCGGTCGTTCCTCTAAGTCACGGCACACAGGAAGACCAGGAGATGGTGATGCTATCGAGCCAGAGTTCACTCGTGTTTCATACTAGAATCTAATTAGAGATGTAATCCTGAGTTACACCTCTATCAGGACACATCCTACTTACCTCTCTATCATCTGGACTATTGCTTTTTTTTCAAGGTATGACTATGGTTTTGATCCTTTATATTCCTAATGTATAGTAACCAGGACTCAGTTAATATGTGCTAACTAATGACATGAATACAGACACCATATTCACTGCGATTCCTCTGTACCCTGTATTCTGATTCATGTCTCATATACTGTGCACTGCTATCATCTTTCTGTGTCTTAAGTCTATTGACGAACTCTGCAGCTTATTATATACAGTAACATGAAAGGCATTTATATATATATATATATACTTCTATGCTGTCAACTCATACAAATTAAAAAACCAACAATCAAACACAGGGTAGAGAACCTTACTAGGCAATTCTCTCAACTTCTTTGCATCTCATCAACTATAAAATGAAGATATTTATTGCTGGGGCTAACACTCATTTTGAGAATTCTCTATAATATCTAATCCAAAGGAGATATGGTAGAAAATGCTTATAAAAAGTTTAAAAAAGACATTTTCAGTAATAATATCATTTTTCCTTTTCAAAGATGCCCAACAGTAATTTTCACATATGTCTATATGTGAAATATGAGAGTTTGAAATGCACCATGGATCCATGAAATCTGACTGTTTCTTTGGTTGGGAGCAGCAAAGTTTATTTGACTTTGGAACCAAGAGTTCTACCATCTCTTTTACAACAAAGTGCTAAACCTAGGGCTGTTCCTGAGGAAACGTAAGTTGTGAGCATTGTTATTCTAATATGGGTGAATGATTAAAATTCATATACACGGATATCTAGATCTCCATGCACTAACCTATCTATACCCATCTTCAGCTTATTTCTAAACACAAACAAGTGGTACCCAGGGACAGACACTGAGGGTCAAGGTGAGGCGACTTGGAATAAATAAATGGCGCAGCCTAAAGCATGCTGCAGAGGGCTGAAAACTCTCAAACCTATCGGAAAACACTTGGGAGAAAAGAAGACGTGATTTCACACTTACTCTTAGGGTTCCGCAGTTTAGCAGAACGCGCCATGGCAAGGTCGAAGTGAGCCTGGTCGGCATTCTCACACAGGTTGATGATGCGGCACAAGCAGTCCGCAGCGAACACCCGTGTGGCCCAGCGGGGAGCCACAAAGGGCTTTGATTTGTCTTCCTCGCCCAGGGTAGTGAACATGGTATCGTCATCCATCTCATCTTTCTTTTCGGATTCTTCATCTTTTCCACTGCTTAAGAGTGTTGCCGTACTCATATCTACAACAGAAACGGAGACCACCGTGACTCGTCCCATCACGATGCTTCAGAAGACGGTCAATTCTCAATCTCTGAAAAAGAGAACTGACAAGCTTCTTCAGAATCAAAAACCAAGTAAGACACAGCATCAATTAATCTTATGTACAACTCATTTGCACATTTAAAAAGAATTATATGCTACGTCGGACTACAGAGAAACCTGGAATTTTTAAGACATAGAAATTTAAGTTAAACTTTCAAAAAGTTTAAAATATATTTCAAAAGCATATTCGTTTATACTATGATTTTAACCTTCAACATTTTACGGGGCTTTGTGGATGAAAGTTATCAATACCTTTAAAAGTAGGCTCATATCTATGCTTATATATCAGAAGCAAGATGACTTTCATTATTTTAAGGACATCATTTAAATACGTACCACTGGAAGCTGCCAAGACATCTTTACAAAGCATTAGCCAGTGGGAAAGCTTCTCAACTGCCAGTGAAGACAGCATGTGTCCCAAGGTGTCATGAATATCAGAGCACAGTTTCCGGTCTGTCTCTCGATCTAGCATCCCAAACAGAAGCCCCTCAAGCCCCGTGTCGGTTATATTAACGCCCTGGTGCCGGCAATGGATATCACCTCGATGACTAACTCCAGGTACGAAAGGACTGACGTCTGAAAAGGAATTTTCACAAGAGAGTTTGTATGAGATGTTGTATGCTACAGGTAGCAATGGCCTCACATGAAGACCAAGCCTCACATGAAAATCACCTGTAAATGCCTTTTAACTGATCTCTGCTTACATATGGGAGGATTAAAATTTAATCTGACAATAAGGTTAAACCCTTGGTTTCTAAAACTGATTATTCTGATCTCTTAGAAATATGAAAGTTTTCAGCTGGCCATTGTGGCACATGCCTTTAATCCCATCACTTGGGAGGCAGAGGCAAGTAGATAGAGCTCCGGTTTGAGGCCAGCCTGGTCTACAGAGTGAGTTCCAGGACAGCCAGGGCTACACAGAGAAACTCTGTCTTAAAAAAACAAAACAAAGCTGGGCGGTTGTGGCGCACGCCTTTAATCCCAGAACTCGGGAGGCAGAGCCAGGCGGATCTCTGTGAGTTCGAGGCCAGCCTGGTCTACAAAGCGAGATCCAAGACAGCTACCAAAACTACACAGAGAAACCCTGTCTCAAAAAAACCAAAAAAAAACAAAAAAAAACAAAAAAAAACAAAACAAAAAAAAAACCCACAAAACAAAAACAGGGGAAAAAGAGATGAGCGTTTTAAATAAAGACCATCAGCCAATCCGAGAACTCACTGGCACCGCCACTCTCTCTGTCCCCGGCACTCTTGGCCAGGCTCATGGCGTATTCACACACTTCTGCGGCTTCTCTCTGTGCAAGCTGCCGGAGACAGGCCACAGCTGCTCGTCGAAGTAACAGGTGGGAGCTGCATAGGTGAACCTGTGAGCACAACAGTTTCAGGACAGTATTACAGCTGTCATTCTTCAAGTTCATTTACCTGGTGAACTCATCCTGGGAAGCCTCACTTCTGCAGAGGTGCCTTCTTGAAAGACCGTGGTTATTTAAAATACCATCAGGGGCTGGGAGATGGCTCAGCAGTTAAGAGCACTTGCTGCTCTTCTGGAAGACCTGGGTTCAATTCCTAGCACCCAGGTCAGGCAGCTTACAAATGTCTGTAACTCCAGTCCTGGAGGGAACTGACACCTCTGGGCTCCCTGGGTGCCTGCACTCACCATGTGCTCACACCCACACCCAGACATACAAACACACATAATTAAAACTACTAAAATTTAAATAAGTAAACATAATACAACCATATAATGGCATTTTGGCAAGACAGTCATATCAGTAAGACATATAGAAAAGACATCAGTACCAAAATACCTATGCTGAGATCTGTTCTCTAAAGTTCGTGTGATACAGTCAAAAGGAAACTTAGAAGGGCTTTCTGCATATCTTACATCTACGCACGGTCCCACTGAGATGTCGTCATTTACAAGAACATAGGAAGCCAATGCAGTGAATGGGAAGTAAGAGGACGGAGCAATAGAAAGAACTAAAAGTGAAGGAGAATATTTATTAAAATAAATAAAACAAAACCAAGCAAAGCATGAATCCAACTAAAAAGAACTAAAAATGGAGGCTTGGGTACAGACTTATTCCATCTGGAATGTCCCTACAAAAATAAATATAGTGCACCCCAATAGCCCAAGTAAAATATCAGAAATACAATTCAGTCTTGGGTGCCAGTCCAGGTTTGAATCCCATCTCTGTTATTATACTTAAATTTGTCTATTTGTAAAATGGGAATGTAATATTCATAGGATTACAGTAAAAATAAGATGTAACCAAAAGTAAAATGCTTATAACAGTACATTCACAGGTTAACTGCTTACTAAACGTTAAATACCATCATATTATCATAAACCTGTATCCATGCAATGCTTAGAGAAAAAGGAAGCATTTGAGAAAGAACCCGAGGCACAAATGATGGAGTGGAGAGAGGTATTATGCAGAACTCATAGTCCTTCCCAATGCTAGTTTATTCTGTGCTATCGGAACAGTATGTGGGAGGTTGGAGAGGCAGCCCAGCAGTTAACAGTCTTCGCTGTCTTCACTGCTCTTTCAGGGGAACAAGGTTCGCTCCCAGGCTCACATCTGCTGTGATTCCAGATCCAGGAGCTCTGACACTCTCTTCTGGCCTCTGCAAGCATCTCTCTCAAATGTATATACATATAAGCCAACACACACACACACACACACACACACATACACACACACACACACACACACACACACGCACATACACACACACACAAACTAAAAGTTTTTAAAACTTAAAAAGGACACATTTTTTTCATCTAAAGAACATCTTTTTACTTAAGGTGTATGTGCATAAAACTAGTCTATGAAATCTACACCAAATATTAAGAAAAATAAAATGTAACTGATGGGAATCTTTTTTTTTTTTTTTTGGTTTTTCGAGACAGGGTTTCTCTGTGTAGCTTTGCACCTTTCCTGGAACTCACTTAGTAGCCCAGGCTGGCCTCGAACTCACAGAGATCTGCCTGGCTCTGCCTCCCAAGTGCTGGGATTAAAGGCGTGCGCCACCACTGCCGGCGGGAGAAAAATCTTGATTAAAAAATGTCTACTTTTCTTCCTAAAATACAGATTTCCCCAAACTTTCACATATCCTAAACTAGAAAGTATAAAGTGTAGCCATAGCAAATGGAAAGAACACATCACTTGGTCAAGCAGTTTTGAATGTTTTATCTGTAGAATGTCGTCTATCCTATCCTACACAGTTGTCTTTAAGAATCACTTTCAGTAGACTACTATAAAACTTTAACTATGTGATCATTATAGAGAAAGAAAATATGTTGACTGGCCAGCCAAAGAGAGATTTAAATTAAACATCCCAGTTTACGAAGTGTTTTATTTGCCTTTGATTTTGAGACAGGGCCTCTGGTAGACCACACTGGATTCACTGGATTCTGTCTCAGAATGCAGCTGAAATCTGGCCTTGAACCCCAAATCCTCTGTCTCTCCCCCACCAAATATTGGGATTACAGGCATGTGCAACCACACTTGGTCACAAGTTTTTAAAAACTTTATTTTGGTATCCCTGACGTTCAATTTCTCTTTTGTCTTTACATCTGTGACATTAGTGATGCAGTATACAGTGTTATTTTTCCAGTTCCAGTATCCTTCGACACTGAAAACGTAATGATACCATGGCCATAAATTATAAGACCACAAAAATGGGTGGCTGGAGAGATGGCTCAGTATTTAAAATTGCTGACTCTTCTTGAGAGGATCTCCATTCAGTTCCCAGCACCTGACAGCTACCAACTGTCTGTAACTCCAGTTCCAGGGTATTTGAAGTCCTCTCCTGGCCTCTGTAGGCAACTGTAGCATGCAGTGCACATAAACTCATGCAAGCATGCACACACATACACACACGCACACACGTTAAAAACAATTAAAATGGATTAATGTAATTCTAGATACTATTATTTCACTTGTCTATTGGGCTTTGTAGATGGTCTCTGACTTAACAGTTTGACTTAAAGCCTTTTGAATTATAATAGAAAGTGATGTGCATTCAGCCCAAACCATGTTTGGAAATCTGAGTTTTTCCCAGTTAAGGAATGTGTGGTAAGACCCTCTACTGACACTTGGCACTAGCACCAAGCCTCCTCTCACAGTCAGCCATGAGGTCATCTAGACAAGCAGCCAATACTGTGCACAATTCACAGTTTTGCTCAGCTATGCTGTCCAGTAGGTTAAGGGTCATACATGCATTTTCAACTTCTGATATTCTTAACTTACGAAAGATTTATCCAGACCTAATTCTTTAATGAGCCAAGGAGCATCAGTATTTACAAATAAAAAGAAACATCAATTATGAGGAAAAGTAAAATTAAAGAAAATGATTACCGTTTGGTCAATACTGATACATTAGTGTACATATAGTCTCTAGTTAAATCTGACTTTTCATTTATCAAAGCTGAAGATATAGAAACTTAGCAGCAAATGGCATTATAACATCCATGGTTTGTTTTGCCAAGATATTTTAATGCAATAAAGTCATCTTTGGCAAGGGTTCTAGAAGGAGAAAGAATTGGGAATTCATATATTGATCTTACAATCGGGAATAATTTGATGATATGAGATTATATGATGAAACCCACCAGAGACTGTACCATCAATTTGATACAGTTGTGTGTTGATAAGAAAGGACAGAGCTGTCCAGTTCCTCCCTTGTTAACAAAAATGTCCGCTATTGGGATTAATTCTCAGTGTTGCTGCTTTCCTAGTTTTCCAAGCTCCTAGATCGCAAATAGTTCCACCATCTCTAAGTAGCATCTGGCTTCAGCGAGGAATAGCCAATTGTGGGTGGACTCTTAGGGCAATGACACATAGATACCTGTTTGCTTTTTAAACTGGGTCTCACTACGAAGCTCTGGCTGGCCTGGAACACACTATATAGACCAGATGGGCCTCTATCTCATAAAGAACCGCCTGCCTCTGCCTCCTGAGTGCTGAGATTATAGGCATGCACCACAGGCCTGGCTAAGGAACATTTACTATCATAAAGATACATTTCAAAGTGAAAATCATTCACTGACAATGTCTAAAATTGTTCTAGATGACACAAATGTAATGATTTCGTCTGGACAAGCGGAACGGTAGTCACATGACAGACAAAGCAACTGTTTCCAAGAACAGAAATTGTGATAATTCAGAATGGCACTTGTGCTTTTAAAAATACATTTTGGATAGTTCTATTCTGTATTAACTACTGCTATGATAAAATGTACCTCTCAACACATCTGCTGATAAAATCATCTTCCTTGTTTTCAGTACTACCCATGGCAGTGCATAATCCGGCCACCTCTGATGCCAAGGACAGTAGCCCTGACGTGAATTACAAAAGCCTGAGCTCATTCACGACTTTGAACTAATGCATATGCAGACTTTTTCAGCAAGTGTCAGAGCATCTGGTAAACGCAGACTACAGAGAGGCTTTGGGCAAGGTTTCAACAAGGCAACTTGAACGCCCTTTTCTCATCTCTAGTCTTCTAGGCCATCTCCTTCCCCAGCTGACAATAATCTCACTGACCCAGTCTTTTGGAGGAGGCTCAGGAAAGTATTCCGACATGGCTGGTAATAAAACCCGGATGTTCCACTAAGGAATCCAACTTGGAAACATTATCTTGGGCTAAGCATAGGAAACTCATTGTGTTCCCCATGGCTTAGTGATAAGCTCCACTCAGTTAAAGAGTCAGTTTTTACTCTACTAGATCCTTTTAACTATGTTTGGTCAACCTCTAAAGCCTAATACAATTTAAAGAGGAAAACAATGGGGACTGGAGACATGGTAACTCAATGGGGGTAAAACATTTGCCCCTCAAGCATGAGGACCTAAGTTTAGATCCCCAGAACTTATGTAAAAGTTAGACACAGTAGTGCATGTATCTGTCCTCCCAAAGCTCCCACTGAGACACTGCAGGTGGAGACAGGAGCATCCCTGGAAGTCTGAGGACCACCTGGCCTGGTGTGCACAAAAATCAACAAGAGACCCAGCCTTGGACAGGATGGAAGGCTGACAACCTAAGGCTGTCCTTTGGCCCTCACATGCACACTATGGTACACACAGGCTCACACTCATACATATGCACAAATGTTTTCAAAGAAGAAAAAAATGTAAAGAGAAACCAGACAACCCAGAAAGGTAAGTCATGGCCACAATCAGTTGCCTGTCTGAGCTGTATCCAGCAGGTAACCGACACCATCTATGCACTCATAGCTTATTAATATAAGTCACAGCTTTTGGCAGAATGTTCAGTTTCCCATTATTTTCCTGTATTTCCAATGCAATACGCACTAAGATTCTATTGTTTTTTTTCTATATACATTTTGTAAACATGTCATGAGCGTTTGGTTCTGCCCTGTGACTTGCTCAAGCTCCTTGATGGTTTGGGACTCACTGAATTCTCCCTAAAGTAAAATAGGGGCATGCTTTATTGAGTAAAATTAACTATGCCACACCAAACTGAGGATGTACCATCTTGCCCTTTCCACTATCTTATACGGGTCTTCCTTTCACCTCAACAATGTCCCCCAATAGTGACATCTACCGTGGCTTTCTCCAGCCTCCTCTTGGTTTCCCTCCTCCCCACCCAGATGAGACTTCACCATCTATCATTTCAGCAGTCTCACAGCATTCTTCCCTCCCTTAGCCTGATGCCTTTTAGTCTATTCTGAATGGTCAAAATCTACCTATGAAGGCACAGAAGTCTAGTTTCTTATGGTCTTGGCCCAACTCATTTACAGTTGCTGAAGAAAAAAAAAACATAAGTAAGCAAAATTGATCTCATCATAAGTCACACACTGGAGTCAGAGAGTGTCATTAATCTATACTGAACCCCTGCTGTTCTACCAGAGAATCTTATAATTCTCCAGGTAGTTCTACTTCCTATATTTCATTCTCTTCAACTTCAGATTCCCTCATTCATAAAACTTAATTTTACCTTTCACTAAGAATATAAAATCAGCAGACAACATCCTCAATTTCCAGACACCAAATCTCTAAGCCCACTTTAGCTAATGCCCATCTCCTTTTAGTCTGTTTGCATTGAGAGGACTATCACATCACTTATGCCCTGAAACTCTCTTCAACTAGAATGCACTTGGATGACTAATTACTCCCTCTCTTTCCTGGATGCTCCACACTCCCCTATGGGCTCCTCACATGAGCATGGCAATAGGCTGACATAACACTACATACAGCAGGAGGAAAAGTCTCTCCTCCCCCGGGACCTCCTGGACCCTGTCTTCTTTTTTCTAACTTTGAAAAAACATCTGTTATGTTTACTTTATGTGTAGGGGTGTTCTGCATGTATGTATTTCTGTGTCTGTGTGCAGGTAATACCTGAGGAGGCCAGAAGAGGGTGCTGGATCCCCTGGAACTGGAGTTACAGACAGCTGTTAGCTATCATGTGGTGCTGGAAACTGAACCTGGGTCCCCTGGAAGAGCAGCTCATGCCCTTAACTGCTGAGCCATCTCTCCAGCACCAACATGCCATCCTCTTCTTGACAATCAAATGTCTAGGAAGTTTCCACTTGTACTCCATCTCTGGCCCAATGTCAGAGCTTCCACTTCTGCCATTCTCCCAGTGAGTTCTTGCTAAGAACAGTCATGTGACAGATGTTGAAGGACACACTGCAGCTCTTGCCGTCCCTTGTCAGGAGCTGGTTCAGCTAACTGCTCCTCCACTCCACCTGGCTTCTGTGGACGCACACCCTCCGATCTTCCTTCCATCCTATGATGCTGTCATCCTCCTCTTTCCCTTCCCATTACCCTAACTCTCTGATTCTTTTCTTTTCTAATTCTAAACTGCTGGGCTTCTCATTCAGCACTCTCACTGGTGACCTCATCTACTCCACAGCTCATCTATCTTACTTACACTTCCAAACTCACTTCTCTAATCCATCCTCTTCCATCTGAACTCCAGGTTCATGTAATCGGTCACACATCTACAACCGAGTGATGATACTGCTCTTCCCAACCTGTCCAACAATGCCAGTTGCAGGAAATTTCATCACCATGCTCGGGTCGGAACCCTAAACACAGCCTTCTTGCTTTTCCCTGAGAGCCAATTAATCAACTCATTCTGTCAAGTCTTCCTCCTAAATATCACCGGAATCCATCTTTTCCCCTTTATTCTGATTGCAGCCAACCTAAAACAAACCATTATCATCTTGATCCTACAATACCAAAATTCTTAGCCGACTGTAGGGCAGAGTCCAGTTTCCATTACACAGCAAGAACAGAATGGGAAAAGTATAATTTAGATCATGTTACTTCCCTGTAAATGGCTCCTCATAGCTTAGACAATAAAGTCTAAGGTCTAAACATCTATGACGTCCACATGGTCTGCCACCTGGCTGGCTGCTCAGCCACACCTTGCTCTTTACTGTCTACACTCCCATTTCCTCCCAGGTTTAGCCACATAATAACTGCTGCTTTAAGCATACCGTACTTCTCATTTAGGGCCCTTCCATATTTTCTCCTCTGTATATGCTGATGCTGTGCTATTCTACACACTAAATCCCATTCTGCATATCACACCTTAAGTACTATTTTTCAGAAAACTAGTTTCTGAATGTCTAGATTGTGACAGGTCCTGTGTTACACAGTCCTTATGTTACCCTCATGCCTTTCTTTTCTATTTGCTGTCTACTGAGAATCAAACCCAGGGCCTTTTAAATGCTACACAAGTGCTTTACCACTGAGTTATATTCTCAACCTTCCACAGCCTTTCTAGCTCTTATCTGGTCTGTGAATAGCTATTGTTCATTGACCCTTGTTAGCTATAAGCTTCATAGTGACAAAGGCCTGCCCTTGTCTTATTCCTACACGCCCGCAGCACTCTGCCTGGTACCTTTTATACAACGGTTTCTCTAAGTATTTGCTGAATGAGTAAACTGAAGACCACGACAGCAGTGGATCTCGGAAGCTACCAATCAAGCTCTAAGAAACACAGTTCTGAGAGGGCAAGAGCACACGTGCTAAGTCCTGGACTAGGAAGTAAGTGGTTCATCAAAAGAGCTCTTAAAATGCAAAACAAAAATAAATAAATAAATAAAAGAAGATAACTATTGAAACTTAAACACTGAAACTTACGATCCACCAAACACATTTTTTGTTTGTTTGTTTGTTTTGGTCCACTTTGATTTTTGGTAAAGACACTTTTAAGCTCCCAGAGTAAAACAGAGACCCACATAGCTGTATACTTACACAAAGACTAGGAACAAGGCTAGACAGATTGACGTGTCGTGGGGCAAACATGTGAAGCTGCTGAAGGCAAGAGATGGCAGCTGCCTGAACGAGAGAGTCGGAATGGTCCTGGGTGATCGCACAACCCACCAGACAGGAGGAGCGGATGGTGGAAATGGTCGCCGCATTTCCTAACAGGAAAATAAAAGACGATGTAAAACACAACTGTGTTATTAGTGTCACAAAAACACTCCTAGAGGGTAATCATCTTCTAGATAATACCTTCTTCCAGTCATTATTCAGATTGCTTCAATAATCTGAAGAGTCCCAGTCATGACTTCAAAACACAACTGTAGCCGGGCGTTGGTGGCCCACGCCTTTAATCCCAGCACTTGGGAGGCAGAGCCAGGAGGATCTCTGTGAGTTCGAGGCCAGCCTGGGCTACCAAGTGAGCTCCAGGAAAGGCGCAAAGCTACACAGAGAAACCCTGTAAAGAAAAAAAAAAAAAAAAAAAAAAAAAAAAAAAAAAAAAAACACAACTGTATTTATAAGGCAATAATTCATGTTTTAGAAACTTACTCCTTTAAAAAGTCATATTCTCCTTTATAACTACTGGTCTTCTACTAAATAACCAGAGGATTCCTCATTCTGTGGTTCTGGGCTCAACAAACACTACACTTTCATTTATTTTAAATACTGTTTGCATAATAAGAAAAATCTTTTAGAGGTAATTAAGGAAAAATGTTATATATTTTCTGTATAGCAGTTTAATTACCAAATATAGGTATCTGAAATTTTGTTCTAATGTGAAGTAAAATAATTTTATGTACATATACCAGTCAAGGAAATCACATACTCATGTACAAAAGCAAAATCTTGGAGAAGTTCAAAGAGAAGTTCACAGTCCCTCTCTACTTTCATATTCTGTCTGTGAAATGGAGGCAATACATATTGCTGAACTGTGCCATCATTAAGTGATAAAAATACAAAGTTGACCTTCTCCTGAGGATTAGTCAATAAATAAAGAGGGGAAGGGGGAAGGTCTACGTGTAGGCACTCAGGATACACTCACAATGACTCACTGAATTCACCATCAGGAAGATCGTCTGCGAGTGTTACAAAGGCGGCCTCGATTCTAAGGACAGCAGCCCAGCACAAAGGGTCGTCTCTGAACTAGCTGCCTCAGAGACATCATGTCAGGGGTCTTAGAGTCAAAAAAAAAAAAATACAGCCCATGAAGAAGTAGTCAGCATTCAGGATGAATAAAAACTTCATTTTCATCCTTGTTTTCTCAGGGTCTAAGCAGAACTACACTTAAAATGTTTTCTCTGCTCAAGACTTTAAAAAATTCTGTTCAATAGGCAGAGCTTGGGGAAACTAGAAGAAGAGGGGGAGGAAGGATTATAGGAACAATGGGCTTGAGGACACCAGGAGAACAAGGCCCACAGAATCAACTCATCAGGGCTTTTAGGGGCTCACAGAGACTGAAGCAACAATCATGGAGCTTATATGGGTCTGACCTAGGTCTTCTGAACATATGTTATGGTTGTGTAACCTGGCATTATTTATTTATTTTTTTTTTGGTTTTTCAAGACAGGGTTTCTCTGTATAACAGTCCTGGCTGTCCTGGATCTCACTCTGTAGACGAGGCTGGCCTCGAACTCACAGAGATCAGCCTGGCTCTGCCTCCCAAGTGCTGGGATTAAAGGCTGTGCGCCACCACCGCCTGGTGTGCCTAGTCTTATTGTGTCTTGTTATGCCACGTTTGGTTGATTTCCCTGGGACACCTGCTCTTTTCTAAAGAGAAATAAAGGAGGAATGGAAATGGGGGAGCAAGGAAGTGGGGGGATGGACTGGGAGGAGAGGTGGGAGAGGAAATTGCAGTTGGAATGTAATGTATGAGAGAAGAATTAAAACAAACAAACAAACAACCTGTTCTGAGCCAGGAATGGTGCTGCACACCTTTAATCCCAGCACTCCAGGGGCAGTGAGTTAACCGCTAGCCTGTTCTACATAGAAGGTCCTAGGCCAGCTAGACTTGCATAGTGAAACCCTGACACAAAAAAGAAAACACTGTTGTGGTTTGTGTATTTTAAAAATGGCACACACAAAACACTGAGTGCCAGGTTTTGGAAAACACAAATATACAGTAGATGACAGTTATTGAAAAGGTCTTGCAAGCAACACGATGGCAGCCCTGAGGAAACCGAGGGACGGTAACTGCCCACATGCTTTCTTTAGCGTACCTTGCAGTTCTGGTCCAACCGTAGTTATGATGGCACCCAAGCACCTGCCCAGACACTGGTGGACTTCTGTGTGTGAGGGCGGAACCGTCAACAGCAGGGTGAGAACTAGAGACAGCGTGGGTTCCACATATCCACGGTACATCGGGCCACTAGAATCGACTATCAGGGCAAGTGAATGAAGAGACCATGTCTACAATAAAACATAACTTCATTTTAGTTGTAAGGAAGAGTTACACTGCACTGAATTGAGTGTACTAAATTGTTATACTCATGCAAATATTTTTAAATACGTTTTGAGACAGAGTCTTGCTGTAACCTGGGCTGCCCGTGAGGTGTGATCCTCATGCCTTAGCCTTCCGACTGTGGTCATGTGGTGCCATGTGTACACTCTTACATGTGGATACTCTTAAAGTTTCACTGCGGCTATATTTGCTTAAGCATAAGATGTTCGGGAAACAACAAAGATTAAAAAAAATACTCAAGGAATAAATGTGATTCAGTGACCCTAGAACCTAGGCTGTGGTAAAAGTGGGAGTCAGAGGGAAAATGAGGCTAATCAGAGATCAACCAACCTAATAATGAAAGGACATGCAAAAACTAAGAGACAATAAACAATACAGTGTACTTGAAACTATATTGATGAATTATGAAAATTGCAGGTAAATGCATGGTGCTGGAAACAACCATTCTAAGTGCTACCACAGACCCAGAAAGACAAGTGCTATGTTTTCTCTCATTTATAAAAGTTAGCTTTCAATTCTCAGATACATGTGTTTCTGGAATATTCATAGAGGTCAATGAATTACTAAGGGGTTAAGGAGAGGGACTCTCAAGGGAGGGGAGATAGAATGCACTAGTATAAAGAGTTAAGAGAGAACAATGGGACAGGAAGGGTTCAACTGGGTTGGGGAATGGAAGGCAGGGTAGAGGAGGGAATATGGGGAGAGATAAACAACACTAAAGATCTTTCAAAAAAGACACATGGGGCTGGGGAGATGGCTCAGCAGTTAAGAGCGCTGGCTGCTCTTCCAGAGGATCTGGGTTCAATTCCCAGCACCCGCATGGCCACTCACAACCTTGTGCAACTCCAATTCCAGTGAATCTTGGACCTTTATACTGACATACATGCAAGCAAAACACCAATGCACATAAAAATAAATAAAATCTTAAAAAAAGAAAAGACATAGGGAAACCTACTAGTGGAGGAGGTGCCATATACAGGTACAGACAGACAGACACATACACACACACAGCATTAAAATGGAGTTAGCCTATAACAGGGCAACAACGATCCTACTAGACAAGAGGCTAAAAACTAAAAGCCCAATGACAGGTATGAGTTACTTCTTTTGGAAACATTAGTCACTGAGGTCCCATGGTTTCCCCATCCCCACCCCCCAAAAATCACAGGTGTTTGCCATTGTTCCTGGTCACCCTCTAGAATTTGAAAGTAAGGTCCTATTGCTGAAGACACTGCACGCCGAGTCATAGAACAGGGCGAAATTACGCTGGTGTGGACCTAGAAGCTTCATCACTACTGGCTAGCCTTCACAGTCCTTGAAGGTTCTACCAAAAGAGCAAAATAATCATCCATCACACCCAGGTATGAATGCGGCAAGCTACAAGAATGCCTGGCCTGGGAAGACGTACCCACTAGGGGAATAGTGGCATGAACATCACAGGAGTGACCAACTCTTTCTGACTGGATTTAAATCCTATTCTACAAGATGAAATCATGCCTGCCACCATTATCAGGCTAAGAACCCATGGTTGGATGGGTCAGAAGCTGTAGGGGATATCTACCACTATTGTGGGGCTAAATGATCATAGGATTAAACTGACTCTTAATGATCTATCATTGTATCTATAGATCAGTGGACGGTGATTAACACAGTAACCCATAACTGGCCAAAGTGCAGAGAACAAAACACTGCAGAATTCTCATCCCTGAAGGGAGTGTACAGACGCCCAACCCCCAAAGCTTGGGGGTCACTGTGGAAGAGGAGGCGGAAAGAGAGTAAGAGCCCAAGGGAACGTTTCCATCCGGACACAGCAGGGAAGCTGCAGACACAACTCAGCAGTTTCAACAGCATGGACGAGCTAGACCAAATAACGGGAAGGAGGGATGAGCTGGGCACACTAACCCACCAGGAGCCATCGAGATGCTGGTAATTGCTGCTGCAGGCAAAGGGAAAGACAGTTTCCTCAAAGAGTGAGCCCTGGCAAGCTGACCACCCTCCAGCAGAAGACCACACGTCAAAGAACATTTGGGAAGTGCAAATTGGTCTTGAAGGATTTAAAAAAAAAACCAAAATCTAAGAAAGTTGGGTGGTTAGAGAAGGGGGTAGTGAATTGGGAAAGAGTTAGGAGAGCGTGAATATGGTCAAAATACATTGTATGAAATTCTCAAAGAACTAATAAAAATGCTACATCTATATGTACACACATATGTACAGATACACATACACACACATATGAATAGGTTTAACTCCCAGGAAAAGGCAGACTTTGAAGATTATGTTGAAAAGCAAAACTCTTGCTAATGGTCTATTACAAATAAACTCCTGAAATAACAAGGAAAGAGCATAATACATGTTTCCTAACAACTTATCAGCATAGATATTATTTAAAAATTTTGTGTTGGGGGACTGGAGAGATGGCTCAGAGGTTAAGAACACTGGCTGCTCTTCCAGAGGTCCTGAGTTCAATTCCTAGCAACCACATGATGGCTCACAACCATCTGTAATGAGATCTGGTGCCCTCTTCTGGCCTTCAGGCATACATGCAGGCAGAACACTGCATACATAATAAATAATAAATAAATAAATCTTTTTAAAAAATTGTTTTTGTGTCAAGTACATGTACAGCCGTAATCCTAGCACCCAGGAGGCTGCAGCAGGTGAAGAGCAAGTTGAAGTCAGTTTGGGAAGAACAGGGAGACTTTGTCTCAAAAGAAGTGTAGAGAAAGACTTCAATACTGTCTACCTGAACTTCGGGGGACGTCCCATCTTGAGCCAGAGCCAACAGGATGCTGACACTGGTCTTCAGGTGCTGTCCTGATCCTATGCCACCAACGTAACGATGCAAACAGCCAAGGGCCAGTGAATGGCCAGTTCTGGATACCACATCTCGAGCCGACTTCAACCTGAGAAAAGATGATGCAACAGGAATTGGGTTCTCCATTTTCCTCTAGTAACAGCCTTATGAATCACACATGCACAAAAGAAAAACACTCCGGAGAGTAATAAAACAGCAGTCCTTATAATTGACTTTGAACATAAAATTTAAAAAGTATTTGTGAGACATGTCTCTCAGTGACAGAGAACATGCTTAGTGTGTACAAAATCCTAGGTTCAATCCCTAGTACCAAGAAAAAGAACCTGCATCCCAAGAATACACAAAATAGTTCTTATTTGACTTAAGAAATTTCCTGTATTTTGTTTTGTTTTTGAAGTGCTGGCAACTAAATCCTGGGCCTTGTGTATACTAAGCAAGCACTCTATCACTGAGCTATACCCCAGATGCTTATAATTACGATCAAAGTTTCTATAAAATGGGCAAATGTCTACATATATTTTATATATGTATATATATGTATATAAAACACTTATTTTATTCATGTATAGGTGAATTATATGTGGTGACCCACAGAGACCAGCAGAGGGCACTGGATCTCCAAATGTGGAGTTACAGGTAGTTGTAAGTGCCTGATGCGGGTGCTGAGAATTGAACTTGGGTCTTCTCAAAAAGCAGCAAGTGCTCTTAATTGCTGAAATATTTCTTCAGCCCCTAAGATATATTTTTAATAAATTTTAAAAGTAAAGGAAATACTGCATATAAATTTTAAAAGTTTACACTGAGATGTACTTATGTAAAACTCATCAATTGCCCAGGCTAGCCTCAAACTCATAGCAATCCTGCTTTAGCCTTCCAAACATTGGTATTACAGGTATGAGCCATCACATCTGGCTTTAAAACTCACCAATTTAAAGTGCCACATACACAATGATTATTGGACACTGTATGTAACAATCACATAAACACAACATTGAATAGAAATGTTCAATTGAAATATATCTCACACATAACTTCTAATATACTTGTCCCAAAAGAAGAGAAAAATAATAGAAACTAAGTTTAACAAGGTAACAGCAACATATTAAAATACCATGGTGCAATTAACAAATTACTGAGATATTTTACGCTGTTTTTCAAACTAAGTCTTAAAATCTGATGTGAAACATATACTTAACTGTATTCATCAATCTGAAGACATATTTCAGTAACCAAAGCAACTATACTGAGCAAAAACTCTCTGTTTCCTAATTATGGACACAGTGGAGCCTGTCTTCATGCTCTTGCCACCACGTCCCTTCTGGAGGGGACACAAACCTCAAACTGTAAGCCAAAACACCCCCCCTCCTTCCCTCCCTTCCTTCCCTAAGGGGCTTTGTTGGGGATAAAGTGAAAGATAGTGATGTCAGAATGCAATATTATGATGTTACAGTGCAGTACTATGATGTCATAACGCATCATTATGATGTTACAATGCAGTATAGTGATGTCAGAATGCATC
>CABHPP010145540.1:54260-76129 GCA_902168425.1 Peromyscus attwateri
AGTATTTGATGTCAGAATGCATCATTATGATGTTACAGTGCAGTATTGAGATGTCAGAATGCATCACCATTCATATGTGAGAACAAGGAAAGCTAGTCTCTAAGAGTTCAGAAAATACTTTTGTTTCTCTCTTCTTAATGATTATGATATGAATCAATACATTTATTGTTCAAAATACATTAGTTAAGAATGATAATTTATATGACTCGTGTTATTTCTTGGCCTTTTGATTTTTCAGCTTCTCTATTTGAGCACCCACTTAACAACGTTTAAAAACCACATTTCTCAGGGTTGGAGAGATGGCTTAGTGGTTAAGAGCACCGAGTGCTCTTCCAGAGGTTCTGAGTTCAATTCCCAGCAACCACATGGTGGCTTACAACCATCCGTAATTCAATATGATGCCCTCTTCTGGCCTGTAGGCATGCATGCAGACATAATAAATATATATAATAAATATATAAATGAAATAAATTAAAACCTGAAGTGTAACTTTATTCCTTTTCTCCTCTAAAGTGAGATCTTATTCCAGGAAGTAAGTAAAAGATGAAGAAAAATTGGGGTAAAGTGAGGCAGAAAGAACAGAGTATGGCTGTGGGTGCCTGTGGGTGATATGATGGGGAAGTCATGACTGATGTTCTTGATTCCAAAAGTAGATGAGAAACCAGGTCCCTCTCAAATGTTCTTAACATTTTACATCTCTCCCAGGATCTAGAGGTCCATAAACTACTGAATTAAAAATTAGAGTATTAAAAAACGGTCACGTTCTATAAACCATGTGGACAGTACGTAGTCTAGGTAACAATTTCTCACTGCTTAGAAGATGTCTTAGACTGGTAAGAAACCACTTAGGAAACACACTTACTTGTCAAAGCTGTACTGGGCCATTCGAGCGATAAAAGACGCCTCTCCCACCACCTGAGCCATTCTTCCCAGTGCTTCCCCTGCTGCGCACCGCAAGATGGGGTTCGGGTTGTCGAGAGCTCCCATCACCAGTGTCAGAGCAGACTTACGGACTTCCTCAGGTCCCAAAGTACTCTTGTTTTCAGCTAAACCCTGGATTGATTTAACAAAGAATGATATCACTTCATAATTCATGTTGAATGAAGAAAAAGATATGCTGCAATCTTAGGAAATCTGATGTCTTCACACATTACATATGCTATGTCTGGGGCTGGTACCTGCTAGACGGGCTGTGGTCACTTCCTAAGTGTGACTTCAGAACACGGTAATTAATAATCAGAGTCCCACTGGCCCTAGAAACACAATCCGTGGCAGAATTTCTACCAGAGGCTAATACTCAGTATTCTTTTGGGTCTATAGGACACTGTAAGATTAAATTGAACATTATTCAGCTGACTAAATGTCAGTACTGTAACGAGTATGAAACTGGTTTATTTGTATAAAAATTCAGTAAAAAACAACATGCGGCTCCGAGTTGTGGTCCAGCTACTTGAGAGGATGAAGCAGGAGGATTGCAAGTTAAAGGTGTGCCCATCTACACAGCGACCTCAAAAGCAGCCCGGGCAACTAGCAAGACCCCACCGCAAGATAAAAATTGAAAAACCGGCTGGAGATAGCACAGTGATACGTGCCCAGCATGTATTAGGCCCTGGATTCAGTCATCAGTGCCACAAAAAATAAACAAACAAAACAAAGAACCTTACAATTTGGTATAAGGTGTACAATCAATATATGTGTAAAGACAGAAGGGGGGGCAGTAACTGAATGCTGGCATAAGTTTGTTTTCTGTTCTAGCTATACCTGCCGCTTTGGATTTTAATTGTCTTACCTGAGAAGAAAAATCTAGGTCATGGTATCAGCAGAGTGTTAACTAGAGCAGAGGCATAAGCCACGTCTGTGTAGAAAAGTGCAATCTCTACCTCGATGTTAAACCCACTGTCCTCCCAACTGCTAAGGGCCACCATGACCCCCTCAAAGCTCTTTTAAAATGCTCAGATGTCAGTGCCAGTCCCAAAATACGGTGTTTGTCAGTGTCTACACAAGTAACCCCACTCAATGTTACCTCTGTCACCAATGCCTCCCCAACACCATGCTTGCAAAGCATGACTTAAGGAATCCTTGTTCAATCACTTATATTTTTGTTATAATGAATTTTATTATTAGAGCACCATTCTATAATAACCCTAACACTAAATAATATATAAAAGATTATAAGTAACCCACGAAAGCCTGGATACTATGATTCATGAACGCTCCTGAGCTATGTAGGCACTAGTTACTATATTTCACAGTGTAGAAACTGAAGTTCAAAAGGTTAAGAGAATAAAGCCAGTTAAGTAGTTAATCCAGAAAACACTCCCCATATACATTCTTCCATTTCTGAAATGCATCCTCTGTGGATTCAGTTTAAATCACAAATGGAAATTAAGATTTATTTCATAAATCTTCATTAGAAAATTAGATCTCATTAAACAGACATCTCAGAAAATCCCAAAAGAAAATATTGTTGCTTGTAAAATTTGAGGTTCAAATTGAAATGAGAACTTTTAATTTACTAAAATATAAAATACTGATTTAATTATAATAAACTCAATATAAAGTTTCTAGTAAACATGTAACACTAACATAAAATCACCATTATCAAGTGCATATACACAGAAACACAAGCGTGTAATCATCTTGACGTGCCCGGCCTTTAAAAACACGTTAACGTCTTTAAGAACACTTATGATGGTCCAGGAGTAGCTACCTTCAGTGCACTGAGAACAGCAGTGAATATGTTGAGCTGCACAGCCTGCTGGCGGACACCTTTGGCTTGCTTCACACACTCAGCAAAGTGATCTAGCATTTGTAACCTATAGCAATAGGATAAGATCATATTAGTGGTTTTTAATTTAAGTATGGCTTATAAGAATATAAACTAATTATTTATCATTTATGCCCCCAGACTGTCTATTTCATTCCCATAGCTGACTGAAAACTGACTTTTACCTCCTGTATTAATATATACTCATGAAGTTAATTAAACAGAATAAGAAAGGAAACTAAATATTAATTTTCAATTAGTAAAAAATAACAGTTCATAATTTCAGAAGTCTTAAACATTTACACCAGTGTGTCCAACACAATTTCTGACTTACAGTATTATAGACGTATCTGATACACTTGGCACTGTGACTGTCTCCCCAGAGGCCATCAGTGCACTGGGGACATGCCCTGGGGGAGCAGTGGGACCCTGGCCTCTTCCTTCTTCCTCTCACATTGCTTTCTAGACCTGAGGTGAGCAGCGTGGCTCCGCAATGTACTTCCACCATAACATGCTGGCTTATACCAGAGGCACAGCCATGGGGCCATTTGACCATGGAGCAGAGTCTCCGCAGCCTTCAGCTGTGTGTATAGAAAACTCTTTCTATGTTAACTGTTTCAGTTACTTTAAATGACTAATGCAGGGCCTGTGAGTTTCTTCTCTTTCTGACAAGGTGTTCCTATGCTGCTCGGGCTGTCCTTGAACTCTTCCTCCGGCTGCTTCAGCCTCCTGAGGACCCGAGTTGTGGGTATCCTAGGCATATGTCACTTCATCTGTTATCCTCAAAGTCTTAATAACAGAACAGAAGACCAATCATTATCTATTGATTCTGTGGATCATTTTTAATTAGAAACAAAGAGTGGCATAATTTTACACACTTTGTATGACATATTATGTATTCGTTTTGTGTGGATGTCTGTAGATGCTCGTTGCCAGGTGAGCATGTGGACGTCAGAGGCTGGTCTGTGCGACTCTGCTCTTTCCAACTCTCTTTTCTTCTTTATTATTTTGATGTGGGGTCTCTCTACACAACATAGGCTAACCTTAACCTCTGTGTAGTATAGGTTCTGTTTTTTCATTGTTATTTTATCTTGAAAAACCTTACATGGGTTAGGGAGATGGCTTAGCAGTCAAGAGCACCTGTTGCTCTTGCAGAGGACTAGTCTCCTGCACCCACAGAGTGGTTCACAACCGTCTAAAACTCTAGTTCCAGGGATCCAGTGCCTTCTTCTGACACACTCTGGCACCAGGGACTCACATGGTGCATATACAGACATGCAGGAAAGACATACATACACATAAAATAAAAGAAATAAACCTAAAAACATTCTTAATTACTCTTACATGGAAGAAAATTGTACCCCATATCCTACCCTACCAGAAGCTATTGAAAGACTTCAAGAAAGGTTTAGCTTTGGCCAATTTTGTAAATGTAAAAATAAAACAAACAAAAAGCAAAAACAAAAACAAAAAAACCTAACTAAAAGTGAATTTCACAACTAGCTGTGTGACTTTGGCAAAACTACAAAGTCTAGGGTTTGAATGTGCTTAGATTTAAAGCAAGGGTGTTAAGCAGATGTAATTTATAAAGTTTTTTCAGCTTTAATGTCATTTAACATTTATGTGGTAATCAATTGTACTTAAAGAGATCAAGGTTAGATATGAAAAGCAAATAATTAAAAGCAATTCATCAAATAACCTACACGTTTAAAGAGATACTCTCTTTTGGATGTAAACGATATTTTAAGGCGTGTTTTGTAAAAGTTAAGGAATCTGAAAGGGTCTTACATTAATTCAGTTTCCCTTCTGGGAAATCACAATTCTACAAACTGCTGCTAGAGTCAGGGATGGGGGCTGTGGATGCAGAACACACAGAACAAGACCCTTCTGCTACAAGAAAGGACAGCCATGTTGGTTGCCTGGGCTCCAGACTTGCACTATCTCACCGACCAATCCAATAAAGTAGACTTCCCACATGTGTACTTGTGCGGTAAAAGAACGACCAAGAAGATTGCTCTAGCTAGAGATACAGTTTAATTTAGAAACTGTCAACGCACCAAGATGAAAACTCTGTTGGGTAAGACACAGTCCATAAAACAGCAGGTGCTAGGGGCTAGTATACAGAGCTAAATCTAAAGTTTCAAGGTACATGGAATTTGCAGCCAATTAACTTTATCACGTACATACAAATTATACCATTAAGTTCATGAGAGCACTGCTTAAATAAAAACCTATGTTACTGTGGAATTAGCTGGGATGGGAAAAATCTATTCTTAAATATAATTTATATTTGACTAAAATTACCAGCTGACTTTATACTAACCTGTGTTTATAAGAAACATGTGGAAACACTACACCAAAAAGAGCCACGGACGCATCAATCACTGAGACCCCAAGAGGCAGAGGACCGGGCACGGCTTCACCAGCAGGTATCCGTAAGTAAATGGAAGAAGGGTCATGTTCCAGAGCCCCACTTCCGGAAGCACTGTTTGGCTGGAGCTGCGAAAGAAGAACGTGAAGTTATCCACACTCTCCATTAGGAAATTCATTAAGTATTGAATATCAAATAAAGCAGTGCAGGAATAAAATGTGATTAAGCCTGACAGCTTTAAGCAGGTGAAAATATAGTTTTGCCATAAAGAAAAGGTCATTATCAGAATCACCTTATAGAGATATAAGAAAAGTCATGTTCATTTTAAACACTTTTATACTGTCCACCTTAATGTGTGAGCAAAACTGTAACCATTGTAACAAAACCCACAAAAAGGACTTAAAGCAGATTGTTTTGTTTTGTTTCATTTCTTTCTTTGTTTGTTTTGAAGACAGCATCTCCCTGTCGAACCCTGACTGTCCCAGGCTGGTCATGGACTCACAAGAGGCCTGCCTGCCTCTGCTCCTCTGTGGCCCTTTCTGCCTCTGGCTCTGCCTCCAGCTCTGAAGGACTGGGATGAAGGGCATTGTGCTACCATGCCTGGTTAAATGTTTTTTTGTCCATATATAAAAACAATTTATTTAATTCTAAATCTCCAATCTATTCACTCTCATTTCTTCCTAACCTGTTACAAAATTAGCAACCAATAAGCTAGTTAAATCTGAGTTTTGCCATAGACACAACCAAGTAACTAAATACGAAGGATACTGAATGAAGACATTTTGCCAAATTCCACCACTACTGCTGACCTTTCCACCATTTATCCACCTCTAAGACGCTAATAAGTGTCTAAGAGTGCGCAATGGACATTACTGTGGCCCTGGGTGTCGTCTTTTTAAATGACAGTGTGTCATAGAACCTCTGTTTTAGAGGACACTAGTAACTGCATTTCCTGTATGCTTCACTACCTGGTCTTCAATGGACTTGTGATCAGTTTCCTGAAGCCAGGAACCCAGAAGCACGCTGTCATCGTAATGGCAGAGGGACCGGAGGAGCGAGGTGGTTGTGTTGGCTGAGTTGTCCGTCAGAGTGAATTCTGCTACCAGTTCTCTGAGAAGTGCATTGAAAGACCCTAAGACACAGAACATCAGAGCAGATGACAATAACAACTGTCACGTCCACAAGGAACAGCACTGTGCTTAACAGGAATAAAGGTAGTTTCATCCCTTTGTAAACCAGCCATACTATTTTTTTTTTCTTTTCAGTTCTCCCCTCTCTCATCTCTTTCTCCTTTTTTCTCTCTCTCCCTCTCATTCCCACAAAACAGGGTCTCTCTACAACTGCCCAGGCAGGCCTTAACGTCCTGAGCTCAAGTGACCCCCACTTGAGCCACACAAGCAACTGAGACCACACTTACATGCTACGATACAATTCTCATTCTAAAATTTATATTAAATAATTTAATACTGACTTCCCCCCAGCAGTTCTGAGGCGCCTAGGGCTTCACAGGTGTTAGCTAAGTGTCCTCCCACTGGGCTAGATCTCCCAGTGCTTTACCTTTTATTTTAAGGACAGTGCATCACCAAAGCTGGCCTTAAACTCACTCTGTGACCAAACAGGTCTTAAATTTATGACCCTTGTGTCTCAGCCTCTCAAATAGCTAAGATTACAGGCCTACAGCACTAGGCCTGAAATGTACTAGTTTTAATATAGAATAAGGGTATTTTCCTTTTTATTATGATATAATGCAGTTTAAGTCCAAACTAAAAGTAACATAAAAATGCAACCAGTGAACAGAGCCTTTACTTTAAACATATCATATGCTATATGACACTATTTATTAATTGTCCAATACATGCAAACACTGAATAGCACCCACCAAAGTTTGAGGGCAGAGTTGTATTAGAAAGAAATTAGTGGATTGATATTATTACTTTATATTTTTCATTTCTGCCAAGTAAATTATTATTTTTTTTTTTTACTTTTATTGATTCTTTGTGGATTTCACATCATACATTCCAATCCCACTTATCTCCCTGTCCCAATGTGACCATCCCCCCTCCCCCCAAAACAAAACAAAATTTAAAAGAAAAACCAAAAACCAAACAAACAAACAAACAAAAAAATGCGAAGAAACACATTCTGGAAGCTGCGGTGTGACAGTGAGTCCCACAGTTTACCTATTAGTCCATCCATTTTTTTTTAATTAGTCTGATTGTTCTTTATTTTATATCTAGAATCCACTTATGAGTGAGTACATACCATGATTGTCTTTCTGGGATTGGGTTACCTCACTCAGGATGATATTTTCTAGTTCCATCCATTTGCCTGCAAATTTCATGCTTTCATTATTTTTTTCTGCTGCCAAGTAAATTATTATTCTACCTTCATGGATACCTAAATTATTGGCTGTGTTACAATGTATATGGAGTAATTAGAAATGATAACTTAAATATAGACTCTGAGAGTAAATCAGTTGGATCTGAATCCAAACTCTGCCACTTACCAGGTAATATGCAGATGCAGACAAATAGTCTCTTGATCTATAGGTGTTTTACCTCTTAAATTGGGCTAGCACCACAGCAGCATAATAAATCATAAAGAGCTTGGAAGGGGGGCCAGAATATGATTTAAAACTCAACAAATATGAATGCCTCTATGTGAAGAAAAGCAAAATGGTGGTCTTCTTTTGCAAAGCAAGTTTAAGGGGGAGTCCTGCCTGGTCAGAACTCAATACTATGAAGAACCCGAGAGGCATACTGAAGAATTTTTATCAGATACTATACATTTTATTTACCTTCGTAAGTTTTTGGAGGTAATAAAGCCAAGATATCGTAAAGTCTTAACCGGACCATTGCGGCACTAGCTTTCAGATGGGCTCCGTGGGCCTTAATTACAGATGGAATGCTGAAATATGGAAAGTGAAATTGGGATCAGTTAGTTGTTAGAACAAGCATTACTTAGGAACACTTAACAAGGTCATTGAGCAATGCATTGCAACACTTCCAAAGTACACTGATAAGTTACAGTGTTCTCAGTTTGTTTTGTGATCAATAATAATAAAACTAACAGAAACACTTCAGAATACAATGTGGTTTTTTTTTTTTTTTCTTTTTGGTTTTTCGAGACAGGGTTTCTCTGTGTAGCTTTGCGCCTTTCCTGGAACTCACTTGGTAGCCCAGGCTGGCCTCGAACTCACAGAGATCCGCCTGGCTCTGCCTCCCGAGTGCTGGGATTAAAGGCGTGCGCCACCACCACCCGGCTACAATGTGTTTTAAACCACACCATTAATACTACTTTTAAATTGACTTTACAAAATAAAGGTTAGATGCTTTTTGTATGAGTTGAGAAGTACAATAATTCGAACTACAGTTTTATTTATTAAGATATAAAATAAGGTGTCTGTGAGGATCATATTTTGAATCATTCAGTACACACATACATGCTGGGTGGTGTAGTAGCCCAGCTGAAATGCCAGCGCTTGGCAGGCACACACAGAGGCTAACAAGACTAACAGCATTGGCAAGCCCTGGGTTCAAGAGTCTCAACCTCAATATATAAGATGAAGAGTGACTGAGGAAGACATACTACATCAACCTCTGGCTTCCACACATATGTACATGTGAACATGCATACATCCGTGCACACACCACAAACACACGCAGTTAACTTTGTCCAAACTGTTTACTTACTGTGACATCATAGTCATGGCACATTCGATAGGAGTCATTAATTTCCTAATTGCATCCTCAGTTAAGAGCTCAGGACAATGGGCAACAAAGCTCCTCATGGCTAGAGGAAAAATTGTAAGATTTAGAGAAATCTTCGTGAGACCAAATAAACTTGAAGCATTATAGAGTGGTAAAGACATCTACAGCTCTCTAGCCGGGCAGTGGTGGCACATGCCTGTAATCCCACCACTCGGGAGGCAGAGGCAGGTGGATCTCTGTGAGTTCGAGGCCAGCCTGTCTACAGAGTGAGTTCCAGGAAGCCAAAGCTACACAGAGAAACCCTGTCTTGAAAAACAAAAGTCATCTACAGCTCTTAACTATAAAAGAAGGTTGAGAAGCCAGGAACAACCACAGAGAAAAATCACCAGAAGGAGAATGGAGACTCGAAGCGGAGGGAGGCAGCTACGTTAGGGAGACGCTGAGTAGGACTTCAGATGACTACTAGAAAGCAGGTTTAAGGCTGGACAGGAGTAAACAGACGGTCCAGGGAGAAAAATTTCTTTCCTTGTCCTTTAGCAAAACAGCTATGACCATGCATGCCTCAGATGTGCGGAAGCACACTGAAACCCCGCCTGCCCCCTGACCCTGAAGTGTCTCTCTCCATCTGTGGGGAAGGAAGCCTTTTCTACGCTGGGAGAAACCAGAGCAGAACAGAGACCCTGAAATCCTAGTTCCCAAATGAAATCCACTTGAGCTTTTCCTGGAACTTGCTGATTCCCGGACTAAATCAGTGTATCCACCTTTTTGGAAATGCTGGTGTTTGAACAAATAGTAACATCAGCACAGAAAATGATGCCCAAAGAAGTGTTTTTCCTAATGCAAGGAAAGGTTAGCTCCACTCAGTAGATGAGCTTCTGTTTCTCTGTGGGATGTTTGATGTGGTGGTTCAACTCTCTTTTGACGGGTGTGATTGCACCTACTGGGAATACAGGAGCAAGGGTCCCAGCTCCTGACTTGACACTATAACTACACTTCCTGGGTATTGGTTTCATGTTTCCTACATAAGAGCAATAGTTTAGCTACAGTTGTGATGATAGCTTGCTATTAGTAGCCAACTGGAGTTATTTATAAAGTTTCTGTAATTGAAGAGTCCACATATTGAACAACAGATATAAAAATAAAAATTTAAATAGTGATTTTTCCATCACTTACAAATACTTTAGTGACAAAAATATCACTAAATAGTAATATAAAAATATTCTGAAAGTGCAATGTTTTCAGTTCTTACCACATAAAGCTCCAGCACGACCTTCCAGAGTTACCTGCCAGGTAAAAGAATCTCCTCGGGCCTTCTCAGCCTCCAGTTCCTTTAAGGAACGTGGGAACACGTTTCGCCACAATAGCAACATCTTGGGTAGATGGTAACGAACAACAGACGGTCCTAAGCGAGAAAATGAAGAACACAATATGCAACTATAACACATACAAAAACCAAAGTCAAAGAAAGTGAACTCCACTGGGCATGATGATGCAGGCCTGTAATCCTGAGACATGGGATGTGGAGCTGGAGGATCCAGAGACAGGGCAAGCATCAGCTACACAGGAGTCTGAGGCCAGCCAGGGCTACCATGAGCTCCTGTCTTAAAAAATTGAAAACACCAAAACAAAACAAACAAACCAACATAACAACAAGAGCAGAAGAGGAAGAGAGAACTACTAAGCTTTCCCAACATCTCCTTCAAGTCATTCTACTTTTTATGTTTAAAATTATCTTTACTTTCAGAATGTTTTCATCCAGGGGGTAAAATAAGTAAGTACAAAGACACAATAAAAGTTACTTTGAAAGTGGTGGTATTTTTAGTGTCCATGTGCACAAGATGCTATTAAAATTTTCCTTGAATACATTCAGAATAGTATGCTCCATATTACCCACAATAATATTTGGTGAGAAATTTTCCATAAACACATGTGACTATGAACACATATACCTACTATCACACATACAAGTACATGCTCCTTCATGGGAAGTGTGAGGTTAGCTACATGGAGAAACGCAACATTTACATTCCTAAGAAATTCATTTAAATGTACCAATAACATACTTAACATAAACTTCTGGAAAAGAGTTACCACTTTATTTTCTTTAGAAAACAGGTCATCATAAGGCACTGGGGACAGACTTTAAAACAGTGAGCAACTTCTCAGTATGTACACACACACACACACACACACACACACACACACACACACACACTGTGGGAGCAGGTGAACTAAGAAGCGGCTCTAGCCATCACTGTAGCATCTACTTCCGTCCTATGCACAAGGCTAAACCTTGTACCTAAGATTTAGCACGGCACTCAGGAAAGTGGCAGCACCACCAGGACCGCATTAGCAGGACTTCGCCACTATCAAAACCACGACTCCGCTCGGGCGGTGCAATTTCCTCCCCACAGTCTCGCTCCTGATAACTCTCAGCTCATTAAATAGACGATGACTAACTATTCTTTTGGGAAAGGTGAAACTTGAGAAAAGTGTGAACTAAACAAAGAATTACTAAAAAGAGATATTTACTCCCAAATAATAGATAACACACCTTTATTATTTTTAATCTCATTCAAAGACTAGAATGTGGAGTTAAATACTTTTAAATTAAATCTGCGTTAGGGCCACTGACAGCTACAGAGTTAGCCAAAATGCTTATACCTAAAGTCATGAGTGCTCCAAGCAGAAGCCAGCCAGCTTGAGTGCGCTGCAGAGACAGCCTGCTGTTTTGGGCAGCAGTCCGTAACAGGTCTTCAGCAATACTGACTACCATCTGCAAGAGAAGTTGATAGATGAGCAATCAGCAAACAGATAGCCTGTATACGTTACTAAAAACGGGCTGTCCCTTCCTGCTCTTGCTAGCATATTTCCAAAGCTACTCTGTTCTGGCACTGGTGGCCCCTGGGAACCCAAAGTGTGCTGGGCAGAGCAATCTCTGGAGCCACACTGCCCAGTTCCATCCTAACCCCACCGCAGACTGGCTTTCCAACATGAGCAACTTACCATCTTTGCCTCAGTTCCCACCTTGATAAAACAGGAGTGCCAACCTCACTTTTGCCATGATTAAGTGTGTTAATACAGGTTTAAAACTGGTGCTAGCCTGGGTAACCACTTAATATATTCTATTATTTATTGGTACTATTATCCTGTACTCAAGAACTTGTTGAACTGCTGTGATGCCCCCTTTAAGCTAATCTTTTAAAGATTTATTTATTTATTATGTATACAGAAGAAGGTGCCAGATCTTATTACAGATGGTTGTGAGCCACCATGTGGGTGCTGGGAATTGAACTCAGGACCTCTGGAAGAGCAGTCGGTGCTCTTAACCTCTGAGCCATCTCTCCAGCCCTAAGCTAATCTTATAGAGCACAGAGACTAGATAGCAAAGATTCAGGGAGAATGAAGGAGAACGTAGCATATGATTAAATGATAAAATAGTATTGAGTAGTGATGGTCAACAAAAGAAAAGCTAACATAAGCCGGGTGGTTTTGGTGAGAATTCAGAAAGGAAGTTGACCCTGGTCCTGTAAACATATAGGCTGAAGTTTAATAGAATGAATACGAAATTTTATTGTAAGAAAGGCCTGAAAGCTGAGATGATGTGAGAAAAATTAGGAGGGTTCATCTGAGCAGAACAGAGGGAGTTAGTTCAGAATGAAGAGGCAGACCACAGATTATGAGCTCCAATTTTCTGTCAATCAGACACTAGGTTGTATTTTATTCTGAGTAGCCCCTTAAGACCACCAAACAGATGTGCAATGAATGAGGAGCATGGGAGACAGAACAGTCCAAGGAGGAAAAACCAATGAGAAACAATCAAATTGCAAAGTTGACAAAGTCTCGATCCTCAAGCAGCAGCTGGACAGCAATCTACTGTGCCAGAGGAAAGGAGAGCTTCAAACTGAGGCCTGTACCTGCCCAAGTGAAGCTGCAAACATTATCTATTGTGTCGGAGGAGAGGAGAGCTTCAAACTGAGGCCTGTACCTGCCCAAGAAGCTGGAAACATTATCTACTGTACCGGAGGAGAGCTTCAAACTGAGGCCTGTACCTGCCCAAGAAGCTGCAAACATTATCTATACACACTTAAGAGAATAGGACAGTATTATACACTATGACATGTATATAATACCAAGTATGATAGTAGTATACACTATATATATATATATAGTATGTATGATAATAGCATATGCTATGTGTGTGTGTGTGTATATATATGTATACTACATAGAATATATACTACAGAGTATGTACTATGATGGTATATACCGTGTGTGTGTGTATATATATATATATATTATGCATGATAGTAGTATATTCTATGGATATCTATCTAGTAGTATAGAATATAGACTACAGAGTATGTACTATGATAGTAGTATACACTATGTGTGTATATATATATGTATATATATATACAGTATGTATGAGAGTATATGCTATATATATATATATAGTAGTATACTACAGAGTATGTACTATGATAGTAGTATACACTAGAAAGAAAAGGAGGGGGAATGGTAATAGCTTCTTAAAAACAATTTAATTTCTAATGATTATCAAATACTAAATATGGCAATAGAATATTCACTGCCACTTTTAGACACGGCAATGCAATTTTTTTAAAACTGAAAAAACATCAGGCACAGTGGCACCTAACTATAGTCTAGTTACTCAAGAGGCAGAGACAGGAGGATTGCTTGAACATTGGAGCTCAAGCAACACTCTCACACACACACACACTCTCTCTCTCTCTCTCTCTCTCTCTCTCTCTCTCTCTCTCTCTCTCTCTCTCTCCCCCTCCCTCCCTCCCTCCCTCCCTCCATCCATCCCTCTCTTAAAAAAACATAAAGGTTCTGAGTTTTAAATGATCATTACATAGTTATTTTTCTTCTAAAAGAAATTATGATACTATACACAGATAAAACCTATTATTCCTAGGAGGATTAACTACCCAGTTTCAGTTAGGGCTGCTAACTACAGTCTACATTTCCAATCGTCATTGGACTGCCTGGCTCATCACTGAAGACAGCAGAGTTCCCACAGGAACCGAAGCACACCTGCCAGCATGCAGACTTCGGTCATACCTTTCCTTTGGCATGAGGAATGCCCAAAGGACACTGATGCACTCCACCCAACAAAGCGGCCATTGCAAAACTGTATCCACTGACGGCTTCCGGTGAAGTCTTGAGGTTGTTGAGCCGTTCTGCACACCTATCTAGAAACGGTGTCACCTGGAAGGGCAATGCCACAGCCACACAACGCAGACACCATGCGGCGGCAAGCCGAGCAGCCATGCTTGGGTGAAGGAGCACAGAAGTCACAATCTCCAAAAGTCCTAGAAAGAAAAATCTCAAAACGTTACTCCTTCCTGAAGAAAAATGATTTCAGTATAATATAATAATTAAAATATATCAATCCTTGTAATTTCACAGTTTCCTAGCTTTGCCAAAAGGCACACATGTGGTTCATAAAATAGTAGAGTGCTTTAAAGGAACATATCGGGCAAAGAATATAATTACATCTAGTGAAATATAAAAGTTGACGTTGGGAGTAGAGGCTTCTGCCTGTAATCTCAGCACTTGGGAAGCAGAGGAAACTTGAGTTTGAGGACATCTTGCTTTACATAGTGAGTTCTATGCCAGTTAGAGCTACATAGTTCGTCCTTCAAAAAGTAAATAAAGCTGCTATAAAATTATATGAAAGTCTTCAGCAAATTTTGGTCAATTAGAAACATTTCTCACAGTTGATTCTCTTGGAAACTTTTAATATTTAACTCAATATTCCTATCACTGTGAAGATTAATTTAAATAAAACCCAATGATCTGCTAGTCACGATAATAAGTAACTACGAGTTAAATACCGATCACAACTATATTCGGAAAACATTCCAGCAAGACCTGGATGTCACTCGCACCTATGGAAGCTTCCTGAATAAGAGGAGAGGCGGTGGCATTCAGGCTCTGCACCAGGCTTCCGAGCTCCTGGAGCGCACAGACCATGACGTGCTGGCTTGCTGCGATGTCTGCGGCTCCAGATTTGTTCTCACTACTTGTATCATTCACCACAGCTTCTGAAAACACAAAATCGGGTATTGATGTGGGTGAAATGGGTTGTGATTGTCTTATATTCTTTTTCACACCATTTGATTCCCACATGTTAAAAACTATGCAGTTATTGCTTAGTGGTAAACACATGTAACTAAGTACTGATCGAGTTGGCATTAAACTTTTTAGGGGCAGGGACATGCGTGAGCCACAGCTCACATGTGGAAGTCACAGAACAACTTGCTGGAATTAGTTCTCTCCTGCCGTATTGTTCTAGGGACTGAACTCAGGTCATCAAGCTTAGTGGCAAGCACCTTTAACTGCTGAGCTATTTTGCCAGCCCTGGACTGACATTAAAACACTGTTGAATAGAGTCACAACAATGCTAAAATACATACTCTATATATTTGATGCTTCCAAGAATACAACTTAGGAGGTGCAGGAATCCACAATGTTTTACAAAAGCAGACTCAGATACAGGGATGTACCTCAGTAATAAAGCACTTGTCTTGCATGCTTGAGGTACTGGGTTTAATCTCTAACACTACAGAAAACAAACACAAACAAACCAACCACCAACAAAAGCAGATTTGGGGGTAAAAGACTTGGGTTGTAATAGCAACCTCATGTAAGCTCTGTGACGGGGCATGCTACTCGACTCTGCTGCGTCAGGTTCCTCATCTGTTAAGGGACTTCCTTGCTGTCTCAAAGTTGCTTGTGCTGACGACAATGCATATATGGAAGCTAACCCATCCTCTACAGAGCACATTCAATGAGCACAAGTAGCTGCTATTGTTAATCGTTAGTAGTACTGCCGCTTCAAGTGCTCTGATATACTGAGGCATCACTGTCAAATTACTGACAAGCACATTCACAGGGGAAGTGAGCTTAGAATTTACTGGAAGGCTCTTCCCTGTTGCCACTTGCTTTCATGTCTCTCCCCCGAACCTTTTAATAGCCACTGACATTAAAATGTGTTTCGTGTGAGACAACTAAACATGCCTTGACACACTGCTAATTGAGAATACATTCTGGCTTGTAAATCCCTGATAGAATCATGTTACTTACTTCAGTAATTAGGGTTTTTAAGGTCAAATAGCTAATCTACAGCCATAAAATTAATAATCTCTCAATGACAGTAAAATGTTCCCATTTTTTCATTCACTATGAACTGATAATAAAGATGTAAATACATAACGACAGACTATAACTAATCCCTCTTTCTTTGTGGGCACCTCTGGACGGGAAGGTGCAGAAGTCCATCTTCAGGTACTGCAGCTGGCTCTCCAGTTCATGCCAACCACTTAACACAGCTGCTGGCACCAGAACACTTGGAGCAGCCTGTGAATCTTTGCCCGGTTGTGAATACAGGACAGGTCACTACTCAGGGATATCTAAGGACAACACCTCATTAACTCACAAACCCTTTCATTCATAATTTTCGGTTATCCCTATGCATTTAAAAAGTTGTTACACTAATAAAATGACAAAAACAACAACCGAACTGCACACTTACTTTGTTAATATTATGAGACAATTAAATGATTATATATACTGATTACATTTAGTTGTATCCTTATTTTTAAAGACCTCCTGGGGTCTTTAATACAATTTGCCTCATTAAAAATTAGTATCTCTTTCCAAAGGTGATGAAACTAAATTGTCTTATACAATTTATATTTTCCTTACTCTGGTCTACTAAGTGCATGACACACTCCACAGAGGCAGGCACTTTGTGTCACTCATTGAAATCTTGGCACTGCTCTTCAGCTCGGATATTTAACACAGTTTATGCAAGGACCCCTTCTGGAAAGGGCTTCTTTTCGGGGCTGCAGCTGAGTAGAAGGAGTAAGTTTGAAAGTCCTGCAGCACAGGAACGTGACTATGTAGAGACAATTGTGTACTAAGAACAGCTGGACAGAGGATGCCGAGTGTTGCCAGCAGAGATGGTTCCCGTGTGGTGTAGGGACCAAGCCAAGTGCCCTGATCTGAGCATGACATATTAAATGATAAGCACTAGAGGGTCACATTGAATCCCAAAATAAATACAGTTTTATGGGTCAAATAAAATTATATCTGAAAGATGATTCCTTAAAATGATGGACTATTGAACTTTCACAATATGTCTGTTCTGCAAGGGCTAATAGTTATCTGTAACTGTTACTTTCTACTTTAGTCTTCAGATTAAGCCTAGTAGAGAAGTGAAAGGAAAATAGCAAAAAATATGTATTTACACAACAAGAGGCTTCAAGCGGAAAAATGACAACATATAAGCTCACAAAGATAAAAACAATACACCAGTGCATTCTGGGAAACTTAAAAGTAACACAGGCACTAGCAATAAAACCAAAACCCAAACCTTACCCACATGCCACTCATTTTTAAAACGTGATTCCAATACAGTTATATGCTGCTTTAATATTTTTAAAGTACTCAATAACCATGACTATGAGGTGCTGGTGCCATGCCTCAGAGGCTAAGAGCACTGGCTGCTCCTGTTTTGGGTTTGTCCCAGCATTCACAGGGCGGTTCACAACCGTCTGTAACTCGAGTTCCAGGGGAGCTCAGGCTCCCTTCTGACCTCCACAGGCACCAAGCATGCACATGATGCACATACGTATTTTCAGGCAAACGTTCACCCCTAAAATGAAATGAGTTATTCTAATTTAAAATTTATTTTAAAATTACTATGAAAAACAGTCCCAAAAGAGACAAATCAATCAGAGCTGTTAGTATTTATTAAGAATAAAAATCCTAGCATTTACAAGACTGAGGGAGAAAAATTGCAAGTCTGAAGCCAGCCCAGGACACATAGTGAGCCCCTATCCAAAGGCAGAAAGGAAGGGAGGAGGGAAGGGGAGAGGGGACTAGATGAAATGGCCGGGTCATGAGCAGCGCACCACAGGATGGCATCAGTTCTCACTTACCCACGGCTTTCATCTGGTTCCCGATAGCCTGGCAGATTTCCTTAGCAGCTGCGATCTGGGCTTTCTCCCCCAGCAAACTGCCCACAGTGGCTCTCAGGATGAAGGAGACGCAGCGCCTTGAGTACACAGCGTCCACGTGTGTTTGTGTGGCTCGAGGGTGGGAAACCAGATCGAGCACATGTGACAAAAACGTGGCAAAGCTCCGCTCCAGCCACTGGCCCCCCAGCGTCGTCACGAAAACAACGTAGGCCTGTGAACACACGAAGACACAGCCTCAGACAGCTCTGGGTGAACAAACGGAGGCACGGGAGTGACTGCCGAAACAAGGACGGTAGCACACACAGAAGTTACACCTGAGATTAAATACAGCAAAGTTCAATGTCACATCCTTTTAAGACTTCTGCCACGGGAATGACTAGGAGGATCTTTGAATGAAACAATTCCTTTTGTTTTTGTTTTTCTGTTTGTTTGTGAGGCAGGGTCTCATTGTGGAGCCCTGGCTGGCCTGGAACCCACTCTGTGGACCAGGCTTGCACTCACAAAGACCCATCTGCCTCTACTGGGATTAAAGGCATGTGCCACCATTCCTGCATTGATAAAACAATGACTGGAAAGAGCCAGGCATGGTATTGCATGCCTGAAATGTCGGCATTCAAGGGGACTGCCTCAAATTCAAGGGCAGCCTGGGCCACAGAGTGAGACGCTGTGTCTAAAAATCCAAGCCAAAAACAACAGGAAAGAGTCTCAAGATGAAGCCATCCATAAAGGGAATGTGCTGAGGGCGGAGAGGAAAGCTCAGTATATTCAGGATCAGCAAGGCAACAACACTCAGGAATAGAAATTAACATTCCAAGCAAGCACCAAGAGCTGCAGTACACCTGCTGGTGAGGTCCCCAAGACAAGCCGTGGCTCCCATTGTCCATTTGTTTCAGGGACAAGGCACCACTGTGGGGACTTTAACTAGGAGCGTGAACCATGCTACCTATCAGATATTATTACATCAGTAACCATTAGTTATTATTTGGAAATTATAATTCCAAATCACATCTCATCTTATATCCATTAGAGATTAGTCACTGGCAAATTCAGTCCAAGCATAAATCAATTTTTTAGTTACAAGGTATATGGAGAACATTACAATCTAAATATCTAAGTTACTAATGTCTAAAATCAGTTCTAAACAAAACCGACTTACTTTATTATTTTTAAGGACTTTATTGCTTCTGGTTTCACTTTTATTTTATTTCATATATTTATTTTTTGAGACAAAGTGTCCATCATAGAGCCTAGGCTGGCCTTGAACTAAGGCTCCTCCTGTCTCAGCCTCTGGTGTGCACTATCATCTTAGACAAAACTTACTTTATAACTTATGTGTTGTGAAATAAAATTTGAATTTTTTTTAGATATTTATATATACATAGTAGAAATGGACTTATTTATATATCAAGAATTTACCTTTTAGGTTGGGGGTTGGGGGCGTAGCTCAGTGGTAGGGTACTTACTTGCCTAGCATGCATAATGCCAGGGTCCAAAACCCAGGGCTTCCCACCTCAAAAGAAACATAAAAGAAAAAAAGAGAATCTGCCTTTTCTTATAAGTATGCGACGAAATGTGGGATCTGAATTAATCCATTCACTGGTTAATTTTTTTAAAGACACCAGACAATATTAAAACTGTCTTGTATGCTGTACAACAGTCTTCCGTGAAATGATCTGGACAGAATTCGTTCACACACATACATCACAAACCTGGGTCACCCCGACTCTCACTTCACGGTTAACAGACCCTCCGACTTTCAACATCTCTCCACCACTCTTGAGGAAGCCGGACCCTCCACGCAGAAATCCTGTGGCCATGAGTTCTAAGACTTCATCAAATGTTGCTCGCTTCACATTCTGACGCATAACTTTAAGGAAGAAAAGTAAGTTTAAGAGCAAATGAGTTTCTGAAGCAGAATTACTAATATTTCCAATATTCTAGCTTAAATTTTCAAGTTATGATTTTTTTTTTTTTTTTTTTTTTTTGTGGTTTTTCGAGACAGGGTTTCTCTGTGTAGCTTTGCGCCTTTCCTGGAACTCGCTTGGGAGACCAGGCTGGCCTCGAACTCACAGAGATCCGCCTGCCTCTGCCTCCCGAGTGCTGGGATTAAAGGCGTGCGCCACCACCGCCCGGCCTTCAAGTTATGATTTTTAAGAGCATTATAAGATAGAAAAGGTCATAATGTCTTATAAACAAAAACTTAAATTCATTTTTGAAGCAAAAAAAAAAAAATGCTAAGTGGAAGGATCGAGAAAACAGAGCAGCTCAGTGAGTCCATGCAAACAGTGTAATAATGGTGACTGAGTGTGTGCAGCCCAGTAAGAACACCAGGCACCCGTTCAGTCACTGCTGACAGTTCTTCTTCCCAAATGAGGACATGGAGAACTTTTTTCTTTTTTTTCCCCTAAAGATTTAATTTAAATGTTTATTTATATGTAAGGGCATGTTTCTTCCTATGTACAGGCCCTGTGTGCCAGCACCTACAGAGGACAGATGAGGGTGTCAGAGCCCCAGAACTGGAGATACAGGTGGTTGTGAGCTGCCCAATATGGGTGCTGGGGAAGAAATTGGATCATTGGAAAGAGTAGCAAGCACTTCTAACCACTGAGCTCTCTCTCCAGCCCCCAAAAGAACATACATAGCAGTCGCCAATGTACTAAACTCCAGGTATCAAGCTGCATGTGACAATATCCTTTCATATACAGTAGCAAACACGATCCTTATGAGAATTCTGTGGAGATGCAAAGCTCATGTTTACGTATATAGGGTTCAGAACTGAGTACGTGGGTTTTAGTTTCACACCTAACACAACAGAACACCTTTTTAGAACACAAGTTACACAATCTCTATGAGCCTTGAGTTCTTCATTTATAAAAAGACAATGATAGTTGAAATGCATAGGGCTTTTGTGAGAGTTAAACACATTCCACAGTATAGGTTTTATATAGCATTTAAACATGTTACCTCACGAGTGTCATATAAGGAAACAATTATCACTAAAAGTGAACAAATCAATCTCAAACAGCAATAACTGTAAGGGCTGGGGCATAACCTATCACATCGAATTATCTTTCTACCATATGGAGGTGGGTAAGGTGGGGACAACAGTAGATCTGGAATGACTCAGCACCTGCTACATTATGTTTGTTCCGTTGGTCCCAACCCTTCCTGAGACATCTGTGGAACAGTCAAGCAACAAAAGAGCCACAAAGCAATCAGTGCTGCCCGCCTACCCACACTGCTTAGTGACGGTCAAGAAAAACTGAAGATCAGCACTGTGGCACAAATGGAGCGCCACATATCAGAGGCTGAAAGCACATAAGCCACCAGACTCCTATACGCTAAACATCATTCAAACCACTTCATAAATCCTACTTGCAGTATGCCAAAAATTTGCTCAGTGTTAACGTGTACACCATTATCACAAGAAATGTACCAGAGAAGTGGCATTTGGGTTCTTTCATTTGATGAAAAGATACCTAACAATTTAAATCTCTTTAAAGTGGCCTCCATGAGTGATAACTTAGAGCATTTTCTAAACCTTCAAGTAGCTGCAATGGGTGGATGCAGGGTTAGCCAAGAATGGGCAAATGCAGGGCGAGCCAATAATACCTGTTGCCTGTTTCGGCATCAACGCTGTGGCCATGACTGTTCCTAGAAGTTTAGACACTGCGACCCGGACCCCATAATTTGAGTTTTCCAGCGCCTTAAAGCAGAGGGTAGCTATGTTTTCTAGTTCAGCGGTCCACATGAACACAGCCTCATTCTGTAGTTCCAGAAGACACTGTAATTAAAAACAAGGCCAAAGGTAAATTATATTTTAGAACTTCTGTGTTCACAGAGGAAGTAACACAATCAAACTTATGCTCGCTCCTAGAAATACACAAAGAACTGGACAAAACATATGAACAGTTTTCAAAACTAGATATCAGGCAATAACAGGAAGTCTCTCTAAGGAAAAAAACAAAACAAAATAAAACATCTAATACCTTAAAGTAAGCAAAAAT
>CABHPP010145541.1:0-29912 GCA_902168425.1 Peromyscus attwateri
TCTGAGTTTGAGGGAGGCCTTTTGACTCAGGTAGGCTTATCTTGGGGGACCAGGCAGGATCTTGGAAAACTTGATGGACACCAAAGCCACCCCAACTCCAAGTGGATTTGGGGTTCTTACCTTGTGAATTCAAAGAATGAAATTCATGGACCAAGGAGGGTGAGTTTCAGGAGAAATTTAATGTAGACTCAAAGGTAGGAACTTAGGAGAGGGGTCTGGGACAGAGCTCCTGTACTGTGGGAACAGGCCTCAGGAAATAGATCATCATCAGGCCGATAGTCTGGAGCCTTTTGGAAGAAGTTAGGGCAGAAACTGGGGCATGACCTGATGGGGATTGGGATGAGCTAGTCAGTCCATATGGTCCAACCACAAGGTGTCCAGTGCCTCCTCCTTGTCATGTCCTCATATATAGCTTGCAGGCAAGGGTAAGAGATGACAAGGAACCAGAACTCATTTCTAATATTTCTGGCCTCCAGCAATGACATTCTCAGAACCAAACTGCTGCTTTTGGGCTCCTGTCCTACATGCCCAGTTCCCATCCCCTGTTCTCATTAGTAGAGCCTAAGTTTTGTCTTGGTGCATGGTGATATCTTTTATTGAGACTTTGACACTTACTTTCTGTGGTTCAGTCTTTTAAACTAACCCCAGAAAAGCTTTGATGAGCCTTGATTCCTCTGCAGCTTTTGTAACTTCTATTGTTGTTCTTATTTCATTATCTATAGCTCCAACACTGAAACTTGTTTGCTACCCTGCCTGGCTGTCATCTGGGAGGGATCTTACCTTTTTGTTTCATATTCTAAGTGGCTAGGATACATCCTTGGCTATATAAATAATGAATGTCCTATGAATCACTGTGCACCACATGAAAAAGTGGTATTGATATTGCTGGTGGATAGCTAAACTGAATAACCAAAAAATTAGAAACCAGTTTAATATAAGCACTTTCAAAACCATCGAGTGGATATGTTTTTAAAAACTGCCAGGTATCTAAATAGACCTCTGATGTACAGCATCAACCAAACAAAAACAGCATAAATAAAGGAAAATCCAGCCATAAACCAGTATAACAGACTCCTGCTCCTAAGAATTAAAGATAAGATACAAATGTATAAATGACAAATAATGATTACAAAAGAGGGGCAGACACTCAGAAAGCTAAAATGGTACAAGATGGTATGGGTGATTATGGACATAAGTAGAAAATATATTTGCTATGGTAACTGAAAGGGTCTTTGGGGGGTGTAAGGATAAGGAGGTTTGAGTTTGACTGTTTGTATAGTGGTGTGCCATAGTGACTGGTTCAAAACTCAGGACACATTCTGCTCAGTCTTTGTTTAATCGTAGGCAAATTTTGTTATGTCATCTACAAGTTGGAGTTAGTAATTATATTCAATCCATGTGGTTATGGGGAGAGTCAAGTTAATTACTACTTCTACAGGGGTTAGAACAGTATCAGGCATAGCACTTAGGTTTCCTGTGACCCATTTTATCTTTCCTAAAGCTAGTCTAGGGCAGAGAAACGGGGTATGTTTAGGTGGCAGTGGAAGACTGGTTTATGTGTAGAAGATTTTGTGTAGAAAATGAGAGATTAAACTGGAAAGCTGTTTGGATTCGTAGTGAGGATCCCAAAGGTCAGATAGAGCCAACAATGGGACTGTATGCCTAGTTTTCCTGAATGATTAGTGTTTGGTGATTGTTCTGATATAGTTATCAGAACTTCCATCTTAGCAGCCTGTTCAGACTAAAGATATTGACAATGGAGATATTTTAGTAGAATTCCCAGGGATCTGAAGAGATGTTCTAGCATTAGGGTATGTGTAAGATGCTTTGGGGGGAGGAATGCTTTACAGATTGGGAGGAAATTTATAATCAAAAGAATGTAGATAATCCAATAGAATCCATTCTTCATTTTACAAATTGGCAGATTGGAATATTCTCTCATTGTAATTCAAAACATCCAAGTAAATAAGCAAATTTGATTTGTTTTTCTTTTCTTTTCTTTTCTTTTCTTTTTTTTTTTGGGACAGGGTTTCTCCATGTAGTTTTGGTGCCTGTCCTGGATCTTGCTCTGTAGACCAGGCTGGCCTCAAACTCACAGAGATCCTCCTGGCTCTGCCTCCGGAATGCTGGGATTAAAGGCCTGTGCCACCACCACCTGGCTGCAAATTTGATTTGTGAAACAAAGTCAACACTAAAAAGTTAGAACTCTGCCTCCTGAGTGCTGAGATCCAGAACAGGCACCAAAACTACATGGAGAAACCCTGTCTCAAAAAACAAAACAAAACAAAAAAAAGTTAGAACTCATTGTCACTAAAGTACACAGCTCCTGTGTTTGGGGTGTTTTCAGATGCGGGTTCCGGAGCTCTGTTCCTCCGCACTTTAGCTGGGACAGTGAAAACACCCGCAGTATCTGAGCAGCACTCTCCACCCTCTTCTGTACTTCACCATCATCATCTGATATACAGCATAGCACATAGGGGAACTAAAGAGTGGATGCTTGTGCCATGAAACAGAGATCCTGTTACCTTAGTGATGTGAAATATGAAATCATTAACTATGCTGAGAAATATGTTGAGGGGACCTGAATCTCCTCCCTGGAATAGGTAAGAGGAATGTGGGGGACAGGCTTGTGGTGAACTTTATTATTGCTTCTTTGCTTATCAGTGATCAGAATCTATGCAGAGCTGAGCACCACAGCAAATATCGAGTAGGGAGAACTATGGGGGGTGAGGATCTGCAATGGACTGAATGGAGTCTTTGAATCTCTGAGATGTGCTAACATTCCCATTTCACGGGCCTGACTCCAGGGTGTGTAAGGTTCTCTTTGATGAGAGGTTATTTTTCTCTTTCCCATTTAGTACTTTTCAGTATGCCCATCCAGTCTGGAACCACGTGACTTAAGATTGGCTCTTGTGATTTGAGGTACATCTTCGATATAGTCATAAAACAAGCAAGTATCTTGTTTAGGTCCTACTTGTGAGCATCTGTTTGTTTTTCCATCTCTCCCATATGCTGTGGTTTTTGGCCACCAGTGGGCTTGCTTCCCATGCAGCTGTTATGATCTGGGGGATCTCGTCGGCTTCACCCCAGGGCGTTGGAGTTCTGGGCCTCATTTGCTTACGATGTCGCTTCTGTTCCATTTCTGGTTCTTGCTATCATGTTTTGACTTTTAACAAATTTAATCTTTTTCATTTTATCTCTCATTTTGAGGTACTTGGAACATTTGGTTGGGCACATCTATGCTTCACCATCACTAGACGCCTCCTCCAACAGTGATTTTGAGAATTCCCCTGACTGATTTCCACAGTGGCTGCACCAGTTTGCAACTCCACCAACAGTGAATGAAGGGTCCTTTCTCCCTGCATCACCCCAAACATTTGTTGTCAGTTTTTCTATTGATCTTTTGCCATTTTGACTGGGCTAAGATGAAATCTCAAAGTTATTTTGATTTGCATTTCCCTAATTGCTAGGGATGATGAACATTTTAAAAAGATATTTCTTAGCCATTTTTCTTCTTCTGAAAACTCTATATTCAAGGCCTAGACCCATTTTGTGTGCATATGTGCTTGTTTTTTTTTTTTAAATTTTTTGTACATTCTGGATATTAAACTTATGTCAGATGTGTAGGTGGCAAACATTATCTCCTGTTCTATCGGCTTCTTTTTCATTCAGTTGATTGTTTCTTTAGCTGTGCAGAAGCTTCTTAGCCTCATGACGTCCCACTTGTCAGTTGTTGGCTTAATTCTTGAGTAAATTGAGTCCTATTCAGGAAGTCTTTCCCTACATCTACATCAACTAGGGTGCCATCTATGTTTTCTTCTAGCAGTTTCAGTGTTCAGATTTCAAGTTAGTTACCTAGTGATAAACATTCAGCCCTGAAAAGATATATGCAGGTAGCATTATATGGACTGAACAGGTTATGTTTAGCAATATATATATATGTATATATGTATACATACATGCAGGCAATAGCAATTAGTTAAAAAAAAAAAGAGCCATGAATTTGAAGGAGAGTGTAAGGGTTATATGGAAGGACTTAGAGGGAGGAAAGGGAAGGGAGAAATGTTGTAATCAAATTACAATATCAAAAATAAAAAAATATAAAAATGGTTTTGAATACATATTTCTGCTCTTAGCCGAGTATAGAAGAGATAGTTTTTTCATTTGTGCAAAGATTTGAGACTTTGCTTTTCTTACATCATTTTAGAAAAACAAATTGCTCAAGATTGTCATTTTTAAGGTAGAAAGTTATAACCTAGGAGATCAGATGATTTAGAATTCACAAAACATCGGGTCTAACTCAAGAGTAGTAACAGGAGATGCTCAGAGGCAAGTGCCCAGCATCAGGACCAGATTGGGTTGATAGGCAAAAGGGTGATGGAGAGATCTTCAGACACCAAGAGCACCACCCGTGATGTACAAAATTCTCAAACAAGAGAAAGCACAGTAAATGAAAACTGCCAAATAACACTGCACATGCCAGTAAAGAACTCATAATTTAAGTGTGAGGCAGATGAATGTCCTTGAGATAATTGCTCTCCAGCCTTCTGCTTTCTTTAACGTGGTTGACATTCAGAGGACTTTATAGACTATTACTTCATTTGAATTCTTCTGACATTTCCTTATAGTCAGAATTAGGGTACACAGTTTTGACGAGAGTACTAGGATATCACATCCTGTTTGGAATACATCTGAAGACACATGGTTTCTGCTTTACCTCAGTTAATGAGGTTAATTTTAATCACTTTATTAAAGTGTTTTATTATTTCTCTAGTGTATAGTAAATTTTTCCCATTGTAATTAATTTTTGGAGATACTTTAAGCATGTATCACTATGTTTATATAAATATATATATATACACACATGTAAATTTCCTCAACAAATTTCTATATACAAGGTTAAAAATAGTAATTGATGATTCTTACCTGAGTCAACTTTTAGAATTTTATTTGCAACCTGAAAGACCTAGTGGCACAGGTCTGTAATCCCAGCTACTCTGGAGGCTGAAACAAGATTGCTGCAAGTTTGAAGGTAGCCTGGACTACAAATAGGTTCAAAGCTATTCAAAATGATTTTCTTTAAAAATTACAGATATTAGCCTGTGTTTTCTATAAGGAATGCTATTCACCCTTTCCCCCACAGTTTCATTTATCCACTATTTATTATCAATACATGTACTCATGGGTTCTTATTCACTGGGTTGTAACCTACCATTGTCCTTATTTAATTTTCTAAATGTTCCAGGTTTGGTAGGTGGAAACCTCTTAAAACAGGTTTTGGCCAGACAACCAGGGGGCCTGCATGGGACTGACCTAGGCCCTCTGCACATATGTGACAGTTGTGTAGCTTGATCTTCTTATGGGACCCCTAACAGTGGGCACAGAGGCTATCTCTGACTTTTTACTGGCTTTTGGGACTGTACTCCCCATACTGGCTTGCCTTGTCCAGTCTTAATACATGGCAAAGTGCTTAGTCTTACTGCAATGTGATATGCCAAGTTTGGTCGACATCCATGAGAGGCCTGCCCTTTTCTGAATAGAAAAAAAAAAAGGAGGAGTGGATGGGGGAGCAGAGGGGAGGTGGGGGGAGGGGCTAGGAGGAGAGGAGAGAGGGGAAACTGAGGTCAGAATATAAAATAAATAAATGTTTTAAAACCCAGGTATAGTTTCAGCATATCCCCATCAATTTTCTGAGCACTTTCACACTTTGGGACAGAATCTTATTACAGATTTATTTGGTATTTTTCCTGCTTAGTCCATGACTCAGTCAATTATGCTCAGTGTGGAATGGTATTAGATACCCAAACCTGGGTGATAGGCTTGCTCATTACTGCTGTTGTCTGACGTTCATGCTGCTTTCTCCTTCCTACTCTGTGAAGAAGGTCATGGGCACTTTTATTTTTGCTGCTGATGACCTCATCATTTGGTAGATAATGTGACTCAGAGCCACCAAATTTCCATTATCTGATCACTGGCTCGATCTAAGATCCCAAATCTGTCCGGGTGGTCCTTATCCAGGTCTTTTCTATCTTTCGGATAATTAAAGTTTAAATGGAGACTTTCCATACATAAGTGTGCATGCTGATGAAAGATATGTGGTATCACTTCCTGTAACATTTTACTCTAATGTGGTTTCTTCAAGGACAAAGAAGATAATTTTATGTAACAAAACTCAATAATTTACTGTTGGAGGTCCAGCTCCAACCTGTCGAAGGGTTCTTAGGGGGAGGAGTGAGGAATGAAGAAATATTAAAAATGTAGACTGAGACAACGGGAAAGACAGAGGCAGGGGATAGCTTTGGGAGGGCCCTGGGTCAATACCCAGTCAATTCGACTTTATTTACGATGGGCTTTTTATACATCATCAAGGGGAGGGGCAAAAGACCTCCCCCTTTCAAGGTCAAGGTATAAAGTATCAACAAGTGCAGACCCTTCAAAACACCTGGTAACCACGTCCTTGTTCATAATCATCCCATTATGCAGCCCTGATGGGCAAAGCAAGCTCAGACTTTCTGACCTTACTAGGGATCCTCTGTGGGCCCCCATAATTTACCTTTTAAAAATAGGACTTACGTGAGGCTGGCTTCTGCAATTTAAATTTATTCCCTGCCTGTGGAGGCTGCCAATGTCTTTGCAATACATGTAATATATACCATATACATGGTATATATTATCTATACAATATATGGTATACACATATTGTGTTGTATATATGTTATATATGTGTTATATTTATGGAACATCTGTATTATATATGGTATAAATACACCTTAAATACACACACACACACACACACACACATATACCACAAATATACATATTATCTAAAAGTACTGTACTTGGCATTTATGAAAATCTGGACTGGTTTACTGCTAAAAGCAGGATGGAGAGAAGGAAGACTGTGTCCCACTTTCTCCAATGTTGACAGCACAAATGAGAGCTTAGTGCCTCCTTCCAGTGAGACCGTGGCTTCCATTAATCTCACACCCACAGATGATGAATGAAAATTGTTTTGTCACACGAGGCAGACAGCTCCTGCAGAGTAATTAATCCCCACTGAAGGGCTGGAGAAATTGCCAGTGAAAATGTTGTATGTCTGCTGCTCAGCTGAGACACACGGGCGAGAATTTTACTAGCAGTAATTCCAGACATTATGGTTATTCTCCCTTCCACGGGGGACAGTGACAAATGAAGCCAGGGACACTTGTGTTAATTAAACAGTGTCCGAAAACAGGTGGCTAGTCAGGATGAAGGTTAACAGGTTTCTCAGCTAAGAGTTTCTCAGGGTGAATGAATGTACTGTAAAAAAAAAAAAAAAAAAAAAAAAAAAAAAAAAATCTTCCTTAGAAGAAAGGAGACTTTGGTGCCAGCACTCAGTGAGGAAAGGTGATTGCCACCAAGTCCCTTAGATCCCAGGGACTGACTCCCACAGGTTGTCCTTTGACCTATGTGCACACACACAGTAAACGTAGTTAAAATATTTTAAAAAATGACTTTGCTATTTCTGGGTGGAGTAAGATCATCTGGATTTTATTAGGCCCAAACCAAATTCTGCAGTGGGAAACAAGAAAATATTTGGACAATTAAAAATAACAGAAGACACAAAATAGTCACACTAATGTTTAGTTATTCTTTATTCTAAGACCTAAAATGGAACTTAATTGGAGAGTAGGCATTTTCAGAGTCTAGGACAGCCAGCCCATATGGACATCTGCATGTAGGATGCTTTGGATCCATCATTATATGTACATAACATTTCTCCAAGACTTACCTGGTGGGCATTGTCCTTGCCATTCTAACTCTGAAGAGCGAAGACTATGATTGTCTTTATGTAGTGTTTAAGCTTTGCTTTCTAACTAACCACACATCAATTCTAGTTCTAACCATTTTACTTTTAGCTTCAAAGCACTAACATTCCTGGGAAAATACAGGGCCTACCTTCTTAGCCAGTCAGCTGAGGGGAGCAGCATCAGCACCACCCGAGAGGTGTTAGGAATGTGGATCTCCTGGCATCACTCAGACCTATTATGTCAGAGAGTATTTGCGACAAGGTGCTCAGGCAAGGTCTTTACCAAAATAAAACCTTGAGAAGCAATGCCTGAGAGTATAAACTGTCTCCATTGGTAACTTTGTCCATTTTAATCTACTATAACAAAATATAAGACTTGGAAGTTTATAAAGAGTGGAGGATGATTATTACTTACAATTCTGGAAACAGAGAGGTCCAAGATTGGCAGTTTGTTAACTTCCACTTTCAAGATGGTACCTTGAATTCTGCATCTGTCACAGGGGAGGAACATTCTTCCTTACATGGCAGAAGATGTTAAAGGAATAAACTCGTTTCTGAAAGCCATCTTCCCTCACAAATAGTTCATTTGTGAGGGAAGAGCCCTTGTGACATCTCTCAATACTGCTTCATGATTGTGCTTCGAACACTGGAGTCTTTGGGGGACATTCAGTCTGTAGCATTGGGCTTCATGACCATTTTCTCCTCTTGGTCCTAACTTCATTTCCTTCTCTAACTGTGGCAAAGACTTACCCCGTGCTAAATCACTGCTTTTGATTGTCAGACATTGCCCTGAGAATAGCCATGCCACCTGTGCTGCAGTTATTTGTGCTTAACGTTGACGGGGCAAAATTACACTAAGGTGTTTGTCCAGACTCCTGCTGTTTCTTATTATTTTTGCGATAATTCTCATTTTCAACCTTTTCATTTGGGCACACGAGTTCCTTCTCAGCAGGTGTTCCATTTCACTTATGCAACGAAAGTCCTAGAAGATCGTTCTCCCTGCAGCTCTCTACACACATTACATACTAGGATAAATCTATTTTAGGCTCAACTTGAGAGCTCATTAAGATGCCATTTTAATAACATCCAACAGCCATTTGAAAATATTTGGGCTAAAAACAACTCATATAGTTCCCAATATTTTTAAGTCAGGAGAGCTTACGTAGAATCTGGACTAGTCTCATCTCTTGACAAAAATGGGACATAGCAAAATAAGGCTGCCAGAATGTCTTCATTTGGTCCCAGCTGGAGCTGGGCTGAGGCCGGCCCACTTTTTTTCTTTACCGTTTCCCAAGCTGCAAGTCCGAGGGTCCCAGGATCCCCCCCCCCCCCCCGTCCCTGTTGTTTCCTGAACCTAGCTCATGTAGAAGCATTAAAGTGCTTGCTTATCTCCCATGAACACTTGAGTTTGAGGGTATGGTCCAGTTTCTCAGATATGGTATTTAAAAAGCATCCAGCTTGCTTCTGCTCATCCTTTTATGGTGTGCTATAAAATTTAGTTCTTTTCCTGTTAAGCAGGGACATTGTGGCTCTAGACACAGAAAGACTGGCACCCTTTAGAAATGGCCTTGAGTGGAGAGCTCATGATGTGAAAGGCTGCCTTTGGATGGCACAGAAGCCCACCAGGCCACGGTTCTTGGTAGTTCGTATCATATCTCCTAGAATAGCGTGTCTTTTTTGGGTCAGCAGGGACATGGCCGTGTCCAAGAATATACCACAAGCTTGGGAAAAGAAGTCAGTTCTTAGAACTCATGCTTTATTTTATATCTAGAGACTGAAACTTCACATTTGTAGAGGTTGGTTTTTATAATTGCTCCTGTCCGTTTGTACTACATGACTTGAAAGTCGGTTGGATAACTTGGATATCTCTCAAGAGTTAAAATGCTGTGAATGATAGGAGCTGTGGCATTTGCATAGTTATCGGCTATGTTTTCAGTATGCCTGTGGGGCTTTGGCCTTTACAAAGCACCTTGGTCTTTGTGTCATAAGGTAACCTGCTCCGGGTCCTCCGAGAGAGTAGGTGAAGGTCTGCTGCTGTGTGGTGAGAGGGTAGGGTGTTGACACCGCTGGTCGTAAATTAGCAGGGTTTTCCCATCATCTGCTTCCTCAGCATCACTGGTTGAGAGTTTATTGCAAGGTAACAGGCCCGGCAATGAAGGAACTCCCAGACTGCATTCGTTCCCTGGAGTCAGCAATTTGCAAGGTGAAGGGGGAGGGGCAGGAGGTGAGCATGGCACAAAGGCAGCAAGGACTGACCACACAGTCAGCTCAGCAAAGAGGGTTCCTGATATTTCTGGTGACATGGTTAGTCATTCACCCAGGAAGGCTTTTGTTTCACGGCTCATGATGATATAATGTGAGAACTGATTTCCTGCTACCACCATCATGCTCGGCACACATGGGGAAGAATGATATACAGAGCCAAGTGTGGAATTATGATGTGTATGTTGAGACAAGGTGTCACATAGAAATAGCAGACGGCCGTCTAATGTGTGTAAACATGACAGAGAAGACAGAGCTTAGAAACATATCACATGGGGTTGGCAGACAGCTACTTAACAGGGAGTAAAGACTACTGTAGATTCACTTCTGTGTGGCACAAGCTGGGGTCCTCTCCCATCAAACTAGAGAAATCCTACAGGGTTGAGATTTTCACCCTCTCTGTCCCTCTCCCTTCTAATTCAGTTTTATAATAATTTATACATAATATATATATATATATATATATATATATATATATATTCATTATTTGATAGAATTTCATGAAAACTCTTTTTTGGGAACTCATGAGTTTTACTCTTCTCTTACCTCTTACACCAAGCCATCTCCTTAGTCCTGGTTGGACCCTTATTATCTCTAATCATCGCCTCCGATAATTCTTCCCCCGGCTTCCTCCCCTCCTTTGATCTTTTCAGCAAGCAGAGACTGATAAATCGTTCCCAGTCTACTTTGAAGTAGGGTTATGTGTCATTCAGATCGGCACTAATTTCCTTTCTAACCTCTATTCCAGAAAATGAATGCCGGTGAGTTTCCTATAAAGAATCCATTTGTACCCTCATTTTAGACTTATTTTTTTTTTTCTCTTAGGGTTTTCTAAATTTGCAGATCCAGGATTACATCAGGTTTCTGGTAACTGAAAATTTCATTGCAGAAAATGCTCTAACGAGGGACAGAAGGAATTGTCTACCAAGAATTTGGCACTCATATGTAGGGGGCCCTATACACGCCACACATGTACACACACACACACACACACACACACACACACACACACACAGAGTTTACCTCTAAACAGTTTACTGAATACTGTGATTTAGTGAAATACAAATAAATGACTTTATTTTTCAACTGCTTAAAAATTTCATTTTGATTGGTAATATGTATATATTTATGGTTATGTTTCTCAAGTATGGAACCTCATGTTTTGGTATGTGTGTGTATGTATATACATATATATGTGTATTAATGTATATTATTGAGTGTCTAAATAAAACCAATGACGAGTATATCACCTCATGTACTGACCATTTTTGTGGGTGCTAAAATACTTAAAATCAAGTTTCAACAATTTTAATGTATTTCATATTTTCAGGTATATGAATGTTGTTAATTGTAGTCACTAAGGGTTATAATATCTCAAATTTATGCCTACATTTTTTTGAAGTTTTGTATCCTTTGTCCAACACTCTTCCCACTTGCCTCCTTCCTCAACATCTGCCTCTGGTACACTGCTCTGATTCTTGAATTTGACTTTTTCAAACCTCTGCCTTTCTACACATTTTATCTAATGGTGTTTTTATTATTTCATTAAGATTTCAAACAAATACCACCATGACTCCACACTTTTCTCCTATTGAAACGCTGATTTGCTTCTCTGTGAAAGGCTAGGCAGACTGAGACAAATACGTGGTGGCCTGCCTCTGAAGCACACTAGCTTCCTGCCCTTCACTCCCTCCCTTTCCTGGGTTCCTATGCTTGGGTTGCTGGAAAGAAGATAGAAGAAAAGTGGTAAATGTTTTCCCCTTACTTCTTGGCCAGCTCTGCTTGACTGCCACAAATGCCTCTCTTGTGTCCATTCCTGACATCTGTTGAGTGTAGAGAGAAAGGAAAAAACGAAGGCGTAGATTCATATCTAAATACATTAAAGAATAATTTATTGAGGCAACAAACTGTTCAATCCAGTGTGCTCTTTGCCTTTATCTTGACATTGATATGATTTACTGACCTTTAAAGCCAGCTTGGGTTCTCTAGTTCCTCAGGTTCTTGGAATTTTGTCTGCTAATAAGACCACGTAAGATGAGTGGTCCCTTCCCCCACCTCATTCTCCATTCTGAGTCCAAGGTCTAGTGTCGTTATCTTTCCTGTCTTGTGTCCGTCTCCCAGGATCAGATGCTTCTGACGCCTGTGTGTAACCACCCCAGCAGAAGGTCCAAGCTTTATTTTACCTCTTCTTATGGGCTCCGGACGGCAAACTCTTAGATGAAAAAGTTGTGCTCCTGTGGAGGACAGACTCAAGAAAGGAGTCTCTGTAGGTTGTGGAAGCAGGACTGGCAGGGAAGGAGAATTCTGGAATATCGCGCAGTCAGAATGTGAGCTACAAGAGGGTGCAGGTTTTATTATTTTTTTAAAAGTTTTTCTTTTTTTATTATTAAGAAATTTTCTTTTCACTTTACATACCAACCATAGATTCCCCCTTCTTCCCACTCCCCCCAGCCTCCCTTCAACCCACCCCCCATCCCCACCTCTTCCAAAGGGCAGGTTTTATACAGGCAAATGCCTTTCTTTGCCCAGATGGAGAAAGTCACGACTATAGGAGAACCAGGGTGGGTCCATCCTTGTTCTCTTTCTCTTCATTTCTTTTTCTGCTTTGAGAATTTCACAGATATAATGTGTTTTGATCAAACCACTCCCACTCATATCTCTCCAGTTTTTCTTCTGTCCCCCCCCCCACACTTTTCTTCCTAAGATCATGTCCTACCCACCTCTCTTGCTCCTCAAACCCACTGAATCTACTTAGTGCTACCTGCATGTGTGTAGGTATGGGGCAATCTTCTGAAGCATGGGTAGCCCCTCAGGGCACAAATCCCCGAAGAAAAATGACACTCCCACCAGCCATTAATTGCCAATAGCTCTTCAGACAAGGGTGGAACTTCCTGACTCTCTCCGGCATCCACGCTGGGACTTTGGCTGGCTTGATCTTGCAAGGTTCTTGTGCCTGTAAATACAGCCCCTATGAGTTCATGTGTATAGTGTTGCTGTCCTGTCTGCCTTTCCCCTTCTTCTCTCTTGTCTTTTCCTTTCTCTTTCCCTTCTCTCCTCTCATGACTTTCTGTCTCTCTTCTTTTTTCTCCCTTTCTTTATAGACATACATGATAGACATTTTTCACTTACCAGTGTCATGTCCTGGATACCACTGAAGCCCATGCCCCTCTCACTAAGAACATTGAGTCATTATGGGTGATGGCCTTGCGTTTTCTCTACCTATCTTAAAAGGTAAGCTACTTGTCATTACTAATGTTCATAATAAACTACCCTCTGAAAGCTGTAGAATTACTTGTAATGCTAGTGTTGTCACTAATTACCCGGATGAGATAAAGTAAAACAAGCCATAAACAGCAGACTCCTCTAATGAAGGGAGAGGATTTGACTCTTGAGAGGGACCCTAATTTATTGTCCTGTATCATTTGATGTCATTTCCAAGCCATCTGACGTTTTATTGAATTCCCTAAATTGTACTATTGCTCTGTAAGCAAAATACTCTCATTAACAGAAACTTTTAGCCATTTTCTATAATTTATTCAAAGCTTTTAGTATTTCTTTTATATGTGGCAATGAATGCATTTGCTCTGACCTTCCCTACAAAGTAAAAAAAAAAAAAAAAGAGCTTGGGAGATATTTCCAAAAGCATAATGTGTCTGAATACATTTAAGAGACATTTCACATTTTGTACAATGTGACAAGGTACATAGATCATATGTTTTAGTTGAACACCCCGTTAACTAGGACCAACATCATGTGTTCTGCAAGGGAAAAGCAATTAGATGAAAAGGAGATGTCAGGGTGGAATTTCAGAGGGGGTTAGTGAGGGCATGTGGCTAATGGACCAGCATATGAAAACCAGATATCTGAAAATAAAATAAACCCACTCTCGTTTTACACAGTACTACAAAAACTTTAGAATTATTCAACCATAGAAGCAAATTAAAAGTGAGGCATTTTATAGACTACATGAGGACCTTGAATTAGTGGTTCCTCTAAGGATGAATTATGACAGATAATTAAATTTCACTGATTTCAACAGACTTGTTTTTTCCAACCATTTGATTATGATTATAATGTATTTTTTTTTAGCATTTTCCTTAATGATCATTTCAAAATGACATTCTTGGGTATAACTAACACTTTTTTAAAAAAGTTTCCAAATCTGTATAGGTAAAAACTTGCTGTCCATCTCCTTCTTCACACTAATGGATGAGATAGAATCACTTGGACTTGTACCCACCCCTCCCCCTTTTCTTTGCTGGAGACTTAATTGGAAATCTGGAGTGAGACGGAGAGAACACTTGTTTTGGTAGGATCTAAACACCAAGAGGCAGGGCTGGTACTGAAGGAGCAGATTAAGTTAAACTCGTGACCAGCTTCACCCCTAAAGCCAGATTTGGAAGAGGAGGTGGATACTTCTGGATGGCTGATGAGGCAGGACTACAATGTAGAAGCATGGACTTGAAGAAGTTCATAGCTCTGTGACTCACTGACAGTCTCTGCAAATACCACCAAGAGATCAGTTGTTTTACATGAGCATTTCTAGTTTCTGGAAGAGAAGGCATTTCTTTCCCTATGATTCTTCCTACTTGAAATTGCTCAATGGATGCTGTTTTCTCATTGCTATTATTGAACAAGCTGGGTGAAATGCTCCAAATATCTATTAGATGGTTACCTTCTTATGAGAAAAAGATGTTTTTTGTTTTTAGTTTGTTTTGTCTGATTTGTTTGCTTCTGTAACACCAGAATGGGGAGGGGGTAGTCCTTGGAATATAATAGATGTACAACAAATTTAAAATATAAATGGACAATTGATCTAATATTCCTCTCTATACACTTTTAAAATTTAATAAAATAGAAAGACCTAGCGTGGCCTCTGGCACATAAACATGCCCAGAGGAACATGAATTTCTTCCATTCTTTTCTTTAGCTACCAGAGTCATCAGAGGTTGGTGAAGCCAGTAAATCCACTTAAAGATGAAAGAAGTGCATTAAGTTGAGCAGAAGATCTAGAGCGAGCAGTCACCAGTCTTAGTAACAAGGGGTATATTTGAGTGTGGCATGGAACATGTGAAATATTAGTACTGCCCTGTTATTCTAGCCTATTGAAAGAGAAACACTTTTAAAAATTTCCCCCCAAGAATGGTTTTTGAATCCTGATGCTCTTATCTTACTTTTCATTGAAAACAATGCAAGTTTCTTTGACAGAGATGGTGTAAAGTTGTTTATCTGGATCAAGAGGTTCATCACCTCATTGTCTCCCTGTACCTTGAACACTTGAGAATTTGTAACAGCAAAATGACTTTGGGACATCACTGACAAAAGAGGACCTGTAATAATCCTACCACGTTTCAGGATGCAGATGGAGACTTTAACACAACCATGACTTTGCCAACAATGTTTTAAGGAAATGGGTCTCTGTTTAGATTGTTTCTTTTACAGTGATCTTGGATATTTGACAGGCCAGCAGGACAGCAGGAGAGCCCCATTCTATGGAGGGGACAGCAGGAGAGCCCCATTCTATGAATTCCATGCTCTGTTCCAGGCAAAGCTAAGGTCTGAGGACAGCAGCTCAGCACTAGTCAGATTAAGGCTCTCTGGTCCCTTCTCTTTAATGGAAAACAAACTCATGAAATGAGCTGCATATGCCATAATGTAAGCTAAAAAATGTCTATACTGTTTTCTCCGCTCTCTCCATAATGTATGGGTGATTCTCCATGAACCACTGGATAGCTCTCAGGCAGCATGCAGCATAGCTGTGTCTCCTCCTAAAGCACTTAGACTTTTGATCTGTGGCCTTCCATTGAAGAGTGGTTGACCTGGGGCTATACTCTTAGACAAAAATGTCTCTCCTGCTCTCAGAAGCTAAGAAATGCCAATAGCTCTTTGGTTAGGGATGGGATTCTATGTCCAGCTCCCCTCTCCATGCTGAGGTTTGATCTGGTTTGGGACTGCACAGGCTTATAAATACTGTACCAACCACTGTGTGTTCATATGTGCAGCTGACCTGCTGTGTCTAGGAGATAATGTTCCCTTGTAGCTATCCACTGCCTCTGGCTGGCTCTTATCATTTCTGCCTCCTCTTCTACAGTTATCCTTGAGCTTTGGGAGAGGGTGTATGGTATATAGTTTCCCTTTAGAGCTAAGCATTTTTCAATCTCTTATTCCCTGCACCTTGGGCAGTTATGGATCTCTGTGTTAATCACCATCTACTTCAAAAAAGCTTCTATAGCTTCTTTCATGAAGGTTGAAAGGTGGGTATTATTCTATGGGTATGATAGGTCATATGGATTGGTTTAATATGATGTCCATTTTTCAGTATGATAATAGTAGGTTCTACCTTAGGACCTATGACCTCTCTAGTTCTTAAATCTTAGCTTGATAATTGTGTCAGGTATGGATTTCATCTTGTGGAGTGAGACTTCAATCCAGTCAGAAAGTGGCTGGTTACTCCCGTGCTGTTCATGCCACGATTGCACCAGGGGGCATGATTTACCAGGTCATTATTTTTTTGTAGTTCACAGGGTTCACAGCTGAGTATAATTATTGATTAATTTTCTAGTTTCCATAGCATCTTCAAGCTCTATAAAAGCTATTCATGATGGGTGAAGCTTCCATGTCTGAACCAGTTTGATTTTTTTTTCATGTCCTAGGACTGAAGTATGTGCTTTAAACATGGTTATTAATTATGGTTACTATGTTGGAAAATAAATAGCTTGAACTTATTCCTCTGTCAAATGAAATTCGATGTCCTTGGACCATAATCTCAATTGCCATCCTTTTGCCTCATGTTAAGGCTGCATCCTTTTGCTAATGTTAACACCCGAGGGGTCTGCACTGATTCCTCCTTTGGCCGTTGCTCTCTGGTTCCTTATATACCATCTCCGAATGTATCTTCATTGTGGTGTCTCTCTTGGGCAGGATTCACACAGCTCCAGGATGCTCCCTGTTTCCGGGCTCACATTTAATCTACAAAGAAAAACACATTAACCCTCGGAATTGATTTGAGTGCAGATTTCTTTCTACCACCACAGCTTTATTACACAGCCATGGCCACTTAGCCAGCCTCTTTTGCCTGCTGACTTTTTAATCAATTAAAAGAGAAATAGGTCAGCCAAATTCTGAGTGTTTCTTGTCAAGCTTCCTTTCTGACTCCAGCTAGGAAAAGGACAGAAGGATACTGTGCCCTCCAACAGCACATTCTAAGGAAACCGCTGTGTTCCTCCTTTTTGGGCTTCCACCTTTTTATCCAGTTTAGATGAGAGAAATTAGTGAAGATGTAGCTTCATTCCTTAGCATGTACTCAGCATAGGAACACCTTGGAGATGCTGCTAATGTCGTGCAAGGTCTGGTTAGAAGCCTGGCAAGGACTAAGGGTCCGCATTTCTAACAAGCTCCTGGATGGTGCTCTTGTTGAAGCTTCACACACACCACACTCATTGCTTACTTCTCAGGACAGCCTTTGGGATAAGGGGTCTTTTGGCATCTGTTTACTTATTCCCTCCTTTAGGTCACAACAAAAACTGGGACAGAAATGGTCCCAGGTCAGCATCCTGTCAAATGCCCAATGGTGAAAACAATGGCCAGGAAGCCCTTGAGTTGTTACCATGCCAGATGAATAATATCCTATTCAGCTGTTCTGCCGGGCTGTCAGAGTGCTGCCTCTGGGTTAGGAACAGTTCTGGAACAGGGGGATGACTGTGTTATAATGTCCACGTGGGGTTCTAGTTCATTCCTTTACCCTTTTTTTTTTTTTTTGGAAAATTAGCCCCTAAGATGGAAGAGGGGTGGGTGATCAATATCCTTCTTACTCAGTGTCATTATGGAAACTTGGAATATTAAAAGGCATATCAGAATTCACAAGGCAATTTTCAATATGGATTAAGAAATGTCTCTCTGGCTTGTAAAGCCAGTAACAGTTCATTGATCATCATCATTGAAAATCATCGCACGAGGAAGGATTGTACTGCACTGTCAGTATCACTCAGAGCAGGGTGGAGATTCAACGAGTTATGAATTTTAAAATGGTGTCTAGATCAGGCACCAGAGTATGGAAGGTCTCAGAAGAGCATGAGCCACATGTGCTGGTGGTTGTGTTTTGTTTGATGAAAGATTTCTTCCCTTTTGTAGTAAACTGCAATCACAACCAAGGCTAAATATAACTGGAATTAAGTGCCTATGATATCATACAACTGGGAATCCAACTCCCAAGGTTTGCTGAGAGGATGTATTTCTCCACAGACTGCCTTCCCACTCTTTGAGAAGGAGAAGGACCAATTAGGTCAATTGCTCTGTCTTGTCTTCCTAATCTAAGGAAGGAAAGGGTTTGATGAGAGCGTGATGAAAAAATTATAACTATTTATGATTTTACCCCATCTTAACCTTGTCTTTATTTGCAAGTAAGAAAAAGTTGCATCCTGCAGGAAGAGAGTACGGGGGTTGGTAGAAGGCAGTAAGTGGTAGAGTAGAGGGAGGTTGGATAATGGGTAGCCAAAATATAGTCAAACGAAAGGAATATGTTTGGATGTTCTGTAGAATAATGGGGTGATTCTAGACAATGTGTAGAGGTACTTGCTCCTGAGCCTGATGAACTGAGTTCAATTGCCAGGTCCTACATGGTATTGGGAGAGGATTAACTCTTGAAGATTACTTTTACCCTTCATTAAATATCTTTATTAAGGGTGGTAATATGAATAGCCAATTGTGAGATTTATTCCTTGGTCTACTCTGTTTTGTGGAGACTGGTAATTGTTACACATATAAAAAATGTCAGTGGCTTCTCTCTGGAAAGGTCCTCATTCTTGGTGCCTCAGCTTTTCCTTATTGAAAAGAGGATTTTTTTTTTTTTTAAAAATGATCCTACCTTCCTGGGCTCTTGTGAGGACCACAGTGAGTCCCTGTAAGCGTAGTCTGTAAATAAGAGCCTGGCATATAGGAAGCACTAAATAAGTATCAATATTATTCTGTAACAATTGCTATTATTTGCTTTGGTGATAATGAAGCTAATACTGTGTATTGTTAAAGCTGGAAGACATGTGAAAACTATCACATATTGTAATCATAGCTAGTCTGAAGACTGAATTTGACGTTCAGAGACCAAATATCTTTTGAGGGCACAGATAAATCTAGTCCCTCAGAGTGTCCGCTGGTCTTTAGTAAGCCACATCCTCACTTGATTCCTATTTGATTTACCTGCTGGGCTCCAGGAATACCTTTGAATTTGTGACCCCATGACTTAACATACTCTTCGTTAGTATCAAGGCGAATGATGGCCTACACAAAATCCTCCAAGATGCCACCAAACTGGGATCGGGCACTTCTGATTCCCAGCCCAACACTGTCCCCACACGAGAGAGTGTGGCTTACTGGGGTTGCTTCAGCCAAATTTCTCTTTAGTGACAGTGGGTGAAGGGCTTAAAATCAACCTGTCGTATCAACATACACAACAGCCGGAAGAGGATGGAAAATTCAACACGGATAGAAGCATCTTCACTATTGAAAGTCCAAACCACAACAAAAATAAAGCACCATTTGAAAGGTAAGTGGCAACACACTCATCACCCTCCTCATTTTTCTTTTAGATTAGGGGTGGGCTCAGCCTAGGAACTACCAAGCGAGTGAGGCCTTTGTCTGAGGAATTTGCCATGTACCCACTGCCAAGAGTGATCTGTGAACACACTTTCTCAGTCTTCTAAAGAGGCTTCCATTCCCAGCTTGCCCTCCTTCTGCCTTCCGAAGAGGGAGGAAAGCTAACGTTACTTGTGTGAGACTCCAGCACTTCACAGGGAGCTATTCTGGTAGCTGGTGTGCTAACAACAATGAAATCACTCATCAGTTATAGCCAGCAGCAACATAAGATGATTTTAGTATCCTATATCTGGTAAACTTGATAAAACATTGTTCACATTCAGCTGGAAATGTTGAGCGCTCTAAGGTCTAGTTCCAATAATATTAATGTTGTGAAGTGAGTTGTATTTTTGGTGTGAGGTCTCATGTTATGTCGCTTCACATTTTTTTTAAAAAAAAATTACAAAATCAAGAAAGGAGAGTGTGGGTACCTGAACCTGACTCACAGTCACCTCTGTGGGAGGTTTGAATTAGGAAGTCTCCTTCAGAAAAGAGGAGACAGTGAGGGGAAAATGTGACAAGTCTCATCCCCCGACAGTCATAAAATTAGGTGAATTTCCCATAGAATGTTTATCTATTTTCAGTGGGGTAACAACAGAATATGCTATTTTAAAGTTCAACTTTATTTCAAGAACAACTAAGAAACTTGAGAATTCATTACTAGCAGTCTGCACTCAGCATTTGAAACACCTCTTACTGAGGTACTGCATCAGAACCAGTGCTAACGGAGCCTGGGACAGACACTCCAGGACTGCTGATGCTGTGATCCATGGACCACATTTTCAGAAGCTACAGGAATGCATCTTGCATCTTACAGGAATTTTAGAGGGATATTTAGCCACTCTTCCCTCCCATTCTCTGCTTTATTTTAGGAGTGAAATCATATGTAATAAATAGTAATAATAATAAAAACTCAAAATACATTGACAAATTGACTCAGCACAATCTGCTGAGTACATTAATAAATGCATTATTAAAGGGCATAGCAGCTGGCTATGTATCTTAGGGGTGGAGTACCTGCCTAGCATGCATAAGGCCCTGGATATGAGCTCCAGCACTGTGTAGTAATCAAACCATATAAGGTCAACAGAGATGATCTTGAAGAGGAAGTTGTGAGATGGTCCTTGGAAGCAAGAAGCTACAACGTTTTTAACAGAAAGGCCGAGATTTGACAAGGGTGTATATAACATTCTATTATTGGGTTGGGAGATAGAGGTACCTAAATTCAATTCTCTTTTTCCATGTTATCTATATGATTCAGGGAAATTATTTTATGCCTTTGACTCTCAACTTTTACATCTTTTCAAAGACTGAAAGCACATCGCAGAGTTGTGATAACACAGGAAATTACTTGCACAGTGATTTATGATATTCAGAGTTACTTCATAAATGGCTACTGTTCTTATACTCAAAAGGAGAGTTGGATATAGAAAATAAAGAAAATGTGTTGAAAATGAAGTCTTGGAGGTTCAGTTCCCCACTATCAATCAGTTATTCTGGTCTTCAGAAAGGAATTCCGATGTTTTGACTTCAAGTTTGGGTTTCATTTCTAAACTTCAAAAAGACACACTGTTGCAGGAAGGACTTGAGATAGAGAAAGGGCCCTGGGCTTGGTTCTAAGGCTGCTGAGTCAGAATCTCCACTGCAGGTCTGGGACACTTAGCTTAGTAAGCACCCATGCGATGACTTGGGGAACAACATGGCCCAAGCCATGGAAAAGTGAAAGAAGGAAAACATTTGTGGAGAACAAGAGCAAGGGCCTCATTACAGGTATGGCATGTCCACACATTCCATCCCAATATGTTCTTTCAACACCCATATTTCCACACATTGCTTCAGGTCAGTGGTTCTCAACTGATGGAGATTTGCTTCTGGAAGGCATTTGCCAGTGTCTGGAGACATTCTGTCTTTCACCAGGAGGGTGTTGTTATTGGCTTCTATTACGCAGTCAGTGATGTGCTGAACACCTAACCATGTACAAGACAGTCCCCTGACTCCCCCAAATTATTATCTGGTTCATAGTGTCCATAGTGGTAAGGCCAAAACCCCTTTTATTATTATTTTACTTTTCTGGTAATAGCATATCTGGAGTGATAAAGGTAAGAGAAAGTTAAGAAGTTTGAGGAAGGTTATAGAGAAGTTTATGAGCCAAGCTGAGAAGTTTGGATTTTACGTGGCAGGGAATAGGAGTCACTTATGTGTTTTTACTAATAAGGTATTTATAAAAGCAAAATTATAACAAATGTATTGATGAGTTAGGAAAAATATTCACTTCCACTTATATGTACACACATATGACATATGTATACAATGTATACATACATATAATAATATATAATATATATTATATATATAAACATGTGACATATTTGAATTTTTTAGAAGAGATTTTTGAAAATTGTACTGATATTGGTAGGAAGGAGATAATGTCCTGGGAAACTTAAATTAGACAAGGCAAATGCAACACAGTACTATAGTCAACAGGCCATAGGAGCTATGGGGGCTGAGAGCTGCATGTGGTGACAAGGGGAAGACAAAGGAGCAGGAAAGAATATTCATAAAGACATATCCCAGTGGTTGTGGATGTCAGTCAAGTACCACAGTAGACCGGATGGGAGTCTGACTGAATAGAAGATAAGCAGTCCAAAGTAAGACAGAGAAGATCATAGGGAATATGGAATTTTGTAAAAGCTTGATTTCAGAGTTGCTAAGTTTGAGGTTCTATCAAGATAATTTAAGATTTTAAAAGATAAACATCCATTAGACTGCAAATGGACTTAAAGAAAGGAAAAGGAAGATTAGCTTGGGAATCAGGAAGAAAAAGGTGATGGTATCAGATAACCAAGTGGACGAACCATTTGTAAGAGGGATCATGGGAAAAGTATCAAAGACTGAAGCAGCAAGCCACAACGGAGTGCCAGCGATGGCAATGACCACTTGGGTACCTTTGCACCAAGTGCCACCACCATATTTAATCCTTGTAGGTGGTGGATGAGGTGGACATGTAGGCAGAATTTACTTACTTTCTAAAGGTGGAAATCAACTGGTTATGATCATATTACTGGAGAAAACTAAAAGTAGGATTCATGATGGGGCTTTCTCCTTCTAAATTCGGAATTCTTGATATCATGAGCATCAGAAGTTAAGAGAGGGGCAATTAAGCTAACAGTCCTGAGGACTTTCCTCATTGTATCCAAGCCCTTGTGACATGTGAGTGTAGAGATGCATTGATGTCCCTAGTATGTGGAAACCACTGTGACTATCTTTCCCTCAAAAAATGAAGTTCCTGAAAAGTTGTTTTAGGTTTTGTTTGTTTGTTTTTGGTTTTAGTTGTGAAGAACAAATCAATCTATAAGATTTACTCACTCTGGTAGAATTTTGGGTATTGTATCAGTGTCTTGGTTAGTTATGAGATCTGAATCTGTGTGTGTGTGTGTGTGTGTGTGTGTGTGTGTGTGTGTGTATGTGTGCCTTCATGCATGTGTGGGTACACATGTGTGTGCAGGTACACATGTCCTGCCTACTGCCCCAACTCTGTTGTCTGAACTTGATGTCTCCTCAAATTTCATTGGTTGGAACTAAACCCTCAGAATGATGGTAGTAAGAGGTAGGGCCCTTGGAAGGAGCTAGGTTCACTCTGCTTCACTTTCAGAGTGGGATTAGTGAGTGTCTTTCTCTGTAGAGGAGGGCAGGGCTAGCTCTTCTGCTCCTAGAGCCTTATTAGGACACAGTGAGAAGCTACTGTCTCTGAAGCATGGGCCTTCACTAGATACAGAGTCTATGGGCTACTGATCTTGGACTTTCCAGTAGCTAGAACTTTGAAAAAGTAAATTCATGCTGTTTGTAAGTCACTCTGCTGTGGATTATTGATTGATAAATAAAGTGCTGATTGGCCAGTAGCCAGGCAGGAAATATAGGCGGGACAAGGAGAGAGGAGAATTCTGGGAAGTGGAAGGCTGAGGGAGAGAGACGCTGTCAGCTGCCACGATGAGAAGCAGATGTTAAGATAACGGTAAGCCAAGAGCCACGTGGCAACTTATAGATTAATAGAAATGGGCTAATTTAAGATATAAGAACAGTTAGCAAGAAGCCTACCATGGCCATACAGTTTATAAGTAATATAGGTCTCTGTGTGTTTACTTGGTTGGGTTTGAGTGGCTGCAGGACTGGTGGGTGAGAAAGATTTGTCCTGACCATGGGCCAGGCAGGACCAGGAAAACTCTAGCAGCACCACTCAGACTATAATACATTAATGCAGTGATATAATTAGAAAACACAAATTTCTTATTATAGAAACACTAAAAATAATAAAAATAAACCCAAATAAAGATGACATAACAGCATTAGGATCTTACCACCAAGGTGGGCAACCAAGAGCAGTGGCAATAGCCTGTGTTGTCTTGGGGGTTTCTATGACATACCTGACCAACAATTCAAGGGAAGGTTTCCTACACTTAGCACTAGGTTATTTATTTGGCAACCTATGGCTTCTGTGGGGAGCATTATCTTCTGTGTTGTAGAACTCCAAATATATATATATTCCAATATGTATATATCACAAAATATATAATATTTATAATATATGAAAGTTATAAAATAGTAAGTTTCCACGTGGCCTTTTTTTCAAATATTTTTAGTCTTAGTTATCACTTACCCTCCTCTATATTCTGTATTCCTTCATAATGTTCTATTTATACCTCCTTCCCCATTATTCTGTACAGTTTGGTCACAGGATGCAGGTAAATCAAACTGGTACTGACTGGGAAGCTTCCACTCTGCTAGCTAGATTTCACAGTTCTGTAGGTGCTATGCAAGCTGCTGGTATGTGGGAGTAGTCATCAGCAGTATTACTCAGTGGGGAACCCTGTGAGTTACAATAAAGGCCATCCTGTGCAATACCAGCAGAAATGTCATGGGGGTAGCCAACTTTCTGATTGGATTTAAGACCTGATTCATAGGAGGAAATATAAGCCTGAACTGTAAATATGACTGTGGTCCCATATCTCAGGAACTCATAAATCTCAGTGGTGAACTTAATACTATTATTTTGCTAAACGGATATCATATCAAACCACTCTCTAAATTTCTCTCTCTCTGTCCATGAATTAGTGTAGCTCTCAAACCTCATTAGAAAAGTTTCCCCCCTCAGTGGATGGTAGCTAATGTAAAAACTCACAACGGGTCAAAATATAGCTAACAAATGTTAGTAGAGTGCTTAGCCATAATTGAGACATCTGTATCACACCCCTCTGCAAGGCTCACAGACCACTGTGGAAGAAGGGGCAGAAAGATTGTAAGAGCCAGAGGTCAGAGAGTACCACATGCCTAACAATGACTTCTGGACCTAAAAATATGGTTGCACTTATGCAGTCATAGTATCTGTGGTTGCCTTTGTAAGATGTGCACAAGATAAAGCCAGTAAACTTTACATCAGGGATGGGGAGGAATTCCTAAGCCTCTGGGTGAGGAACTATTGACAAATGAGGCTGCTGGGGGAAGGAAAAGTCAGTTTTCTTTAGGAGCATCATCCCTGGTAGGTCAACCATCCAGTGGATGGCCTCACATCTGTTCCTATATAGGTAGCACAAGCTGAAGTTGATGGGTTATTAAAAAAAAAAAATAAAGGATGTGAGGTTGGGAAGGGATGAGGAGGGTAGGGTTGAATCTTGGATGATTTTGGAATTTGGATTTATTTGGAAGACAAAGGGATACATTTGACCAAAGTACATTCATTGTACAGATGTGTGGAATTCTCAAATAATTAATAAAACTGCTATATTAAAAGTGACAGAACAAATCACACAGAGATAAAGTTGTTAATGGATTTAAAGAAGCTGCTACCGTGTCAGGGATCGGAGAATGAAAGCTGAAACACTGTTACAACCCTCTCTCACTCTTACTTCTGCTTCTTTCTTCTAGTTCCGATTTGCAGCTGGTTAGGTAGGGTACCACTCCTGGCATCTTCTGTGCTCACGTTCTCATAGCTGTAGAGCCAGAGGGAAAGATGCTTTCTCTTCCCACAGAGTGGCCATGGAAGACACAGTAGGGTTGCATGTTGGCTATTTTAGAGTGTAGCTTTTTCAAACAGGCTGTTGAGACCTTATTTCAGCAGGTGTTTCCAGGTGGGCAGTGGTGATCCCCAGGGCAGGAGGCTGGGATTTCTTCAGGCGTGCAAGCTCTTGTATGGTCATTGGACAACATGTTAGTGCTACTCTTTCTCTCCTGCTATAGAGATGGTCTAGAGCAGGTCTCACTGCTCCTTGTGTCCGAGCATCACTACACAAGCTAATTATCTAGTGTCTTGTGTCTACTTGAGTAGAACTAGAACATTACTTCATTTTAATGTTAAATTCCAATCATTTGATTTCTTTTCTTCTAAAATGTTACTAAAAATGATAAAATGTAGCCATAAGAATTCTTCTAGTGGCTTCAAGTACATCTTGATGTCCAGTCCTGGGTTGGCAGTTATGAAATACTGAACCAGAAGGAAGCTTTTGGGCCAAGAATGGAGTTTCAGTTTAATCAAAGGTGCAGATTCTCTTTCTTTCCTGTTCTTAACAATGTAAACCCATTGGAATAGTCAACCCATACCAACAACCTATGTTTTTACTTTGGATATGAGAAGAGAAAAATGTATATATAAAAATAGTAAGATTTGAAAAAGTCCATTACAAATGTCTTCTTAAGTGACAGTTGCTGTGATGTGTGCTAATGAAATAATACTGCTTTTTTATTTTGGATGAAAACATTTTGAGGTTTTTTATTTTTCTTTCACTGTATTTGCTGTATTACGTCATTAGACTACACTGGGAGATGCACAGTGTTTTTCCATGCTTGAGTTGCTAAAGCAAACTACATTAAACCAGGTAACACTTGTTCCTTTTGGCACTGGATGCTTGGAACTCTGAGAACAAAGTGTCTACAGATCTACTGTCTAGATGGAGATTTTGACATACCTTTATGGTAGAAGGTACAAACTAGCTCCCTGTCCCTCCTCTTTTATGAAAATTCTAATTCCATTATTTCCTAAGACCCTAAACCCAATTACAAAAGACCAGGCTTTAACATGTGAATTTTGAGCGACAGTAACATGCAGAACATTGCAGTTTCTGTGATCATGTGCCAGACATTTCATTAAGTCTAGGGGATGTAAAACTAAATAACATGGACCTCTTTTCTAGAAAGGCCATAATATACAGAAGAAGTGCTGGGAATGTAGGAGATGACTGGATCACAAATGAATGGAAGCCTGGGGGAGTCTTGGAGCTGGTGCTACTTGGCCTGAACTTGTTCATTGTGAGGACAAGATGTCAAGTGAGCAATGGAGGCAAGTGTGTTCCAGCCTTTGGAACTGCCTAGGGGAAGTCAAGCCACTAACAGATTTGGCACACTTTGGAGAATGGCAGTAGTTTTGTTGATCTGGAGAATTTTGCATATAGAACTGATAAATATTAGATCATGTAACTGTGTAAATATTTATCAAATAAATAATGAATGTGTGAAAGAGAGTTATAAGAACCCAGAGGAAGGAAAAAGGAGGACCCAGAATAAAGAAGTCTTTATGAGTAAGTGTTTGAATTTCATTCTCAGAGCTAAAGGAAGCAATTCTTTTATGCCAAGGCATTACATGCTCATCTTTGTCTTAAAAAACAAAACAAAACAAAAACCAACAAGCAAAAAACTTGTGGGGCTGAAGAGAGAGCTCAGTGTTTAAGAGCACTTCTTGTTCTAGAGGGCTGGAGTTGGGTTCCCAGCACTGATGTTTGGGTGGCTCATAACTGCCTGTAATTCCTTCTCCAGGGGAGCTCATACCCGTTTGCTGGCCTCCACAGAATCTGTTCATATGTAGCGTGTGCACACACACACACACACACACACACACACACACACACACACGCACGCGCACAAATTAAATCTTTACAAAATTAAAGAAAATGACACTTGTATAAGAATTGTGGAGAATGGATTAGAAAGGGATTATCTGGGAGTAGGGAGTCCAGTCAAGAGGCTTTTGCAATGCAGGTGAGAAATCCAGGTGCCTGAGTTAGGGTATCAAATCAGGGGAGAAAAAGATAAAATATAATGTAGAACTGATTGGACATATTGATTACCAGATGTCTTAGTTGGGGACATTGCTGTGAGGAAGTAAGAAGGAATCATGCCCACAGCAACTCTTATAAAGGAAAACATTTAATTGGGGCTGGCTTACAGTTCAGAGGTTTAGTCCATTATCATCATGGCAGGAAGCATGGAGGCATGCAGGTAGATGTGGTGCTGGAGAAGGAACTGCAAGTTCTGTATCGGGATCCACAGGCAGCAGGAAGGAAGAATGAGCCACTGGGCCTAGGTTGGGCTTCTGAAACCTCAAAGCCCACCTGGAGGTACATGCTTCCTTCAACAAGGCCACAAGTACTCTGATAAGGCCACACCTCCTAGTAGTGCCACTCCCTATGAGCCTATGGGGGCCATTTTCATTCAAACTACCACATTAGATACAGCATTTACAGCAAGCAACTCTGGATGATCACCCTGTGGCAAGCATTTAGCTGCATGGGTTTAGTGGCAATGAGCTGCCAGCTTTGGACAGTCTGAACTCAACCTCCTGAGAGTATATCCAGATGAAGATGTTACAGCTGGACTTCAGGTTTTTGCAGGAGAAAATCATGAGCTGACGATATACATTTGAGGTTCTCCCAACTTTAGTTAGCTGCTGGAATTCGGTACCAGGCTGAAAGAGAGAGAGAGAGAGAGAGAGAGAGAGAGAGAGAGAGAGAGAGAGAGAGAGAGAGAGAAGCTCACAGGATGCTAAAAAAAAAGAATGATTATTTGAAACATGGAGAAGGAACAGACAGACACGCCAGGGAATACTATTAGAGACAGACAGTCTATATGCCAATGAGAAAAGTTTCTTGATTTTGTGACCATGAGAAAGCTAGCTATATCCTACTATTGCATTTTGTCAATGAAAAGGAATAATAAAACTATTATACCATGCATTGTGAAAATGATAATAAGAAATGCATTTAGTTGATATTCTTGGAATATAGGATTCATTCAATGGCATGTTTTTATCCCATCCATGTTGAATGGATTGTTGGTTAAATTGTTCACAATGAAATCTACCACTTAATGAGACTTAACTGGTTTATTTAGCAATTTAGTTAGATCCCCTTTTTCATGGCTAACTCTCTGGCATCTATTATCAGCTTTTATATGGGCTTCTACTAAAAAACTAGGCAGAATCTAAAGCAAGGAATTTCTGGAAATAATTGTTTTCGTCCTTCTGATAATGACACTGTGATACTTTCATTCTTGTTTAAAAACACCCATGTTCATTTCTCATTTGAAGCTACAGTAATGAACACTAAACTTCTCTTACAGTTCTGTCAATCATTCTGAATACTAGAGCATATATTTGTGAAGAGAGACCTTTAATGCTTTGTGCATTGGTCTGTCTATTGCTCCCATAGCCTTCATGTGCCCCACAGCTTAGTGTTTTTATTGATGTCATTTAATTTAGGGAAATTTTAGAGGAGATTTAAAGGCAACATTTTTCTACTTTTGAAGTCTTATGGTTATTGGTTTGTTCTTTTTGAAGCTGAGCTACACTATTATCTGGAATCCTTATGCAGTACTGACATAGTCTTGACTTCTGGCCTAATGCAGACATTTTCATTGTTTTCATTTGTGTTCTCCTTTGCCATGAAAAGGATCTCCCATACCCAGTCACGCTCTGTATCTGACTTCAATAGCAAGGTCGCAGGCTTTTCTGACAATTAGAAGCAAAGCCTATCGCAAGCAAGGCAAGAGACAGAAAAGAGTGCAGAAGGGGTAAGTCACACCCGACTGACAAGAACAAACCATCTCCTCTCTTTAGGGCACTGGCTTTGTGTCTGTGTCCTTCCGGTTTCTTAAGTAGCAGCTTGGAGAAGAGTCTTACTCATGGGTGATTTTATGAAGGTTTTAGATTTAGAGGAACAAGATGTTTCGTGCTTACCTACCATACTTGCACTCAGATTGTAGTTTTAAAATATGTGGATGCATGTTAAACAAGGAAGGTGGCCTAGGTCAGCAACCACAGGTTTGAATGTTCTTGACACTGCTGTACATTTGCTTGCACTGTACCGGATTAACTTCAGGTTTCTTTTTGGCTTTGACATTGTGTGACTTGGTCTTTAAAATTAATGTCTATCTATCTATCTATCTATCTATCTATCTATCTATCTATCTATCT
>CABHPP010145541.1:29922-51355 GCA_902168425.1 Peromyscus attwateri
TCTATCTATCTATCTATCTATCTATCTATCTATCTATCTATCTATCTATCTATCTCTATCACCTATCTACCTATGTATCTGTCTATCTGTTTATCTGTCTATCTATATATGTATCTATGTGTCTATCTATCATCTATCTACCTACCTATTATCTCTCTATCATCTTTTATCTGTATCTATCATCTGTAAATTTATCTATCCGCTTGTGGAAGGGAGCTGGATGATAGTTATCTACCTTCTTCCAAAAGTTATCTGTCTCATAATCACCAGAAACCATGACTTGTTACCTTTCAATCAAAATATCTCCAGGATATAATGAAACTAGGGATCTTAAAATAAGAAAAGTGGCCTAGATTATTGGACAAGCCCACTCTAATCACAAGGTGGTTATGAAAGGGAAGCAGGAGGGTCAGAACCAAAGAGGAAACACAGCCTGGGGTCACATGCTTTGATGATGGAGGAAGGGACCACGATTCAGGGAATAGGGTCCCCTCAAGGACCAGGGCAAGGCTCTGAAGGACATGTGGCACTGCTGACACCTTGATGTTTGTTCATGGGAGACTTTTGACTCCAGCCTTGTAAAACAATGTTTGTTTTTCTAGGACATTAAGCTTGTAGTTATTTGCAACAATGAAATGAATGAGCATGCTATTTACAATTTCTGTCCATGAAAGTTTATGATTCACAAATCCTGTTTTGGTCCCTCTAATCTCTTACTCTTTACCCAATAAAATGGGATGTAAAAATAGCCACAGCCAATAAACAGTTAATAAGCTTATATAAAGTCAGGAGTTCTGTTATTTGGATTAAATACCAGCTTCGTTATTTTTCTAGCTGTCTGGCTTTAGGCAGGACACACTGCTTCTCTGTAACTCAGTGCTTTCTCTTGCGAACTTAAGATACTGAGTTCTTGTCTTACAGCCAGCTCCTAAAACACACACTTCTTACACATACTTCTAATTTTCCATACCATTCTTCAGTAAGTACTTCTTTCATGTGCAATATTCAAATCCTAGAATGAGTTGGGCCCATTTTCAGTCACTCAGTCCAAGGCACAGAAGAGTTCAATAGAGAAGGCTAAGGAGCTAGGGACAAAGAATTTGCCTGAGGCTAGGTTCAGTTTTCTGAACTTCTGAATTTTCACTGGCTTTGTTGTTTTCCATTCTCAGTCTGTTCTGGGAATTCCATGGAGGCTGTGATCACTTCTCTTCACCACACTGGAATTTATAAAAGCATGAGCTGAAATGGGGTGCAGGCATTCCAGCCCCTAGATTCTTCGCATCCAAATTCACTGAAGGGATTTGGTTACATTTACCTGATTATTCAATCATTTTCCTTGATTGGGAAAGTTGAAGACATTGTCATAGATCATTGATTATTTGGGGGGAGGTGGAAAAACAGGACTCCTTTGATTTTCAGTAAAAGTACCAGGGTCTTGTCAAGTAAGATGAAGGTTTAGTTATTATAAAGATGGTTAGTTAGCATACCACATTCTAGTCACCTATTCTGATGTCATTGTTCAGTGTTTTCTCCTGGATTTGAAAATGGCCTATTTAAAAACAATAGACTTGAAAACTTTTCTCTGTTAGCAGGATGCCCATGATTGATTTACTGTCTGGCTGTTGTTTGGGGACTGGACGCTATTAAACATCATTCTCTTGGCATTCTCCTTGATACAGGTTTTATCTGTGGAGATGAGAAAATATTAACCACCAATCAATAGTGTTTGCAAATACCCTGACAGAGGACAGCTTATTCATACCAAATGAGAAGCTTTTGTTGGAACATTGTTTCCAGGAGAGATTATAGATTCAGGTAGTAATCTCTTCCCTGGTCATAGGATTGAGCAATACTGACACTGGCATGCTTGTAATATTATATAATTAACAATGTGTGTGTAGGTACATTCTACATTGGGCATTACAGTTCCCTTATGGCTAGATTATTATGACTCCCAGATTATAAAAGAGAAACCCTAGTCCTAGAAAAGTCAACTGTCTCCCGAGTTCATGGGGTTGCCCCATTAGAGTTCTCTAGAGAAACAGGACCAAGAAAGAGTACATCTGTTCGAGCTGGCTACTTTTGTGTCAATTTGACACAAGCTGGAGTCATTTGGGAAGTGGAAACATCAGCTTAGAAAATGCCTCCACCAGAAAACACGCTGAGCAAGCCACAAGGAGCAAGCCAGTGGGCCTCACTCTTGCATGGCTTCTGCATCAGTTGTTCCTGCCTCAGGCTCCTGCCCTGTCTTCATCTCTATGACGGAATACAAGCTACAAGATGAAGTAAAACCTTTCTTCCCCAAATTGCTTTTTACTCATGGTATTTTATTACTAGAATAGAAACCCAAGTAAGACCCAGTCATTACCTATCTCTGTACAGAAAGGTATTTATTTCTAGCAAGGGATTTTCATATGGTGTTAGCCTTGGGATTATGAGGTTGTGAAGTCTTACTATCTGACGTTTACTAGTTGGGGATCCAGGAAAACCTCAATACAATTGAAAGGCTGAGAGTCAAGTCCACAATCCTGAGAACAAAAATCACAAGGAAAGGGGAGGGTGGATGCCAAGTAGCTGGATAGAGATCATGTGTCTTGCCTTGCTCTGTATTTCTGGCCTGCTCAGGCCCTCCCCAGACTTCACGGTGTCTGACTACATTTTTTTTTTTAAATACTACTTTAAATTCAAATGTACATCTCTTCTAGAAACATCCTGATACACAAACCCAGGAACAGAACTTGATCTATCAGGTTTCTGGGTATCCCTTGGACAAGGACACTATGATCATAGCTAAGTTCCCAAGCCAAAGTGAAGATGGGCTTCATCCCAGTGCACAGCATTTGTTCCTGAAACAAGGCATGCTGGCTCATGCCCATATGCAGCTCGAATGTTAAATGGTCTTTTAATAAAAAACCTGGAGCCTGATATTGGGGTGAATGATGAAAGATCAGAGAGATAAAGGAACAAGCCACCTCTTACCTCTAGGATTCCTCAACCTAAAAAGCTTTCCTCAGCCGAAAGACTTTAGTTCCCGTCTCCTCATCTTATATACCTTTCTCTGCCCACCCTTATCATTTCCTGTCTCAACTTTCCTAGTGCTGGGATTAAAGGTGTGTGACTCCCAAGTATTGGGATTAAAGGTGTGTGCCACCACTGCCTGGCTCTGTTTCTCTTCTAGACTGAGTCAATCTCATGTAGTCCAGGGTGACTTTGAAGTCACAGAAATCCAGATGGATCTCTGCCTCCTGAGTGTTAGGATTAAAGGTGTATGCCACCACTGTCTGGTCTCTGTGTTTAATCTGGTGGCTTGTTCTGGTTTTTGATCTTCAGGCAAATTTATTGGTAAACAATGTATCACCACACCCATATCCAGCATGTGAGAGTCTGAATCAGGAGGAGCTGTACAGTGAGGCCTTGCCTCAAAAGCAAACAAACATGTTTGTTTCAAATAATTCAACTCAGTAGGTCTGGGTTTTCTCAGATGTGAAAGTGTGCAAGGGATCACCTTGACACCACATGTGAACACAAACCTAAAGTGTGTTGTGAGCAATGCCAGCAAGTGGAATTGTCTAGATGCAGAAGAATAAAATGGAATGCGGCATGAGGAGACAAGCGCTGGCTAATGGGGTGTCTGGGTCAAGCTTCAGTTACCTCTAGGTCGGAAAACAAGTCATTCCTGCTGCCCTATTCTTTGTTTTTTTTTTTTTTTTTTTTTTTTGAAAAAATTAAAGTACAGGTTTTCTCCTGAAACTTTGGGCTGGCTTACTGTTGAATGGCAGAGCTACAATGCCCGCCCCACCCACACCAGCTTTCATTCTTCATTCACACAAAGTCAGATTGCTACAAGATCAGCACTATTTCAGGAGGGCTTTCTTTGAATAGTCATTTTATTTTTGGTGTGTAGGATTGTATTGACTTCTCCTTTACTGTCGAGGCTGGTTCAGCAATTGATCTGAACAAACAGACAATTTCTTGGGAATTCATTGACATTTTTATTGTACAGTCTTGGAAAATTAACAAAACAGAAAGCTCTGTTTCTAGGAATATTCACCTGTAGAGTGTGCTTGCTTGTTCCTGCTTGTCACGAAGTGGGGCGCTGAGCTTAGAAAAGGATTTTGTGACATCTGATATGTTGACTGTTTCCATGTGCCTAAAACAAATATAGGTAACAGTTGTCCTCAGTAGGAGGTTTGGTTTGTAATCATTGCATATCAGTGTAAAGGCCTGCCATTGAAGTGTGTAAGATTAGGTAAGAGGACAGAGCAGCTTTTGTCCACGATGTAATGAGGAATGACTGCCGTGGGTGGTGACATTTAACCAAGGATTAAAAATGGAGGGAGAAGCAGGCATTTCCAGGATTGCCCCTGGGACAGTCACAGCCTGATATAACTTGCCATTCAATTCTAGAATACTGTCTCTCTTTGGTCATTTATTGTTTGCAGGCTCTTATAGCATCATTTTCTGGAAAGGGGACTGTGGTGATTTGAAAGAAAATGGCCCCCAAAGCGAGTGATACTATTAGGAGGTGTGGCCTTGTTGGAGGAAGTGTGTCACTGTGTCACTGAGATCTCTTTTGCTCAAGATTCCCTCAGTGTGACACTCAGACTATGTCTTGTTGCCTTCTGATCAAGATGTAGCCAGCACCATGTCTGCCTGCATGCTGTCATGCTCCTTGCCATGATGATAATGGACTGAATCTCTGAACTGTAAGAGAGCCCCCCAGTGAAATGTTTTCCTTTATAAGAGTTGTCGTGGTCATGGTGTCTCTTCACAGCAATAAAAACCCTAACTAAGACAGGGACACACTCATATCTGACCTTGCTCCTTTTCCTCTGAGTTAGTTACCTGGGCTTCTTAAGCTTATTAACAAGCCTAGACTTCCTCATCTGTTAAATCTGGGTCATTATCCTCATCACTTACAACAATGAAAATAATGCACAGGAACTTCAGAACTCTACACCTTCACCGTCAATCACATAACAATTTGTGCAGCAAGGGGAATGCAGGGTAGGAAGTCATCATCTCCTTGGACCCATGTAGGGGGAATGGTTACACTGGAAGCAGATCCAGGGTCTTGACAGACATGGGAACCTGGTGCAGATGGACAGTGGGTTTTCAAGTCCTGTCGCCTGATGAGAATGAGAATCAGGGTGGGGGGTGAACTTACCCACTTAACACGATGATGTTAAGATGCATTTCCTAACACACATTGGACTACAAGAGTTTGCAGGGTCTCATGGAAAGGGAAAGCAGACACCAGGCAGATTAAGCCTGTGCTACAGCCCTGCTCTGCTACCCATCTGCTGATTAAAATCTCCAGACTGGCTTGTTGTCAGGTCATCAAGAAATCTGGGTCTGGTCCCAGGTCGCCTTCTGACATGCTGTATAACTCAGAGCCAATCTCTTTGCCTCCTTGCTCTCAGGAGGAAGACAAAAGAGAGCATACATTACTTTTCTCAAAGGAATCTTTTAAAAAGATGAATGGCAACACACACACACACACACACACACACACACACACACACACACACACACCTGAAAATGTCCCTGGTGTGATGTAACTTGCTACTAATTGTGGGATATAACTTGGTAAGGAGGCAAAGATTTTAAGTTACAGTCTACCTCATGGGCAATGGAGTCTGTCTAACAACAGAGTGTGAGTTAGTAGCAACTTTGGTATGAAGAGAAAAAGGACACAATAGAGGTGCTGGGGTACAGTGGTGCTGAGTGGGGAGCTGGGGAGTCCTCAGACATTGGAAGGGTGATCTGGCTTTGTTACTCTCTGGGTCTCCCTGGGAATCAGCAGGCTGCACAACAGCAGCTTATCTCGGCTGTCCCAGAGACTTCCACCCCGTCTATCCTCATGATATTCCCATGGTAACCCTCTGGGAGGGAGAGAAGGGAGAGTGTGCCACTGAGAAGCTATTTTTAGATTCCAGGCCAGATGCTTTGACAAATCTGTTGAGGGATAGAAAAATGAATCAAATATAGACAATTTTTTTGGTCAAAGAAATTATCATTTAGAATTCATATTATAAAACTGCAAAGTATCTTCAAAACTCACCTCAAATATTCCTGCCTCTAGGCAGGTGTACTTCTAAGGTAGACCCAACACCCTACTCTAATATGTAACCATAGTCCCTGACTCTAGACTAGTCCATGTTCATTCATCTCTGTTCTCAGACTGAAGGAGTTGGCAGTGAGACTGACTATAATTATTCAGAGTGTGGACGACACCACTCTGGGCAAAGCGTTTGTCTAGATTATGCTTCCATCAGCGCTGGCTAAATCTGTGCGGCGCTCCTCTTGTGTAACGGTGTCACTGGCCCTTCTCCATTCATGGGTTTGAAATGTCAAAAAATGATTCAGTGCAACTTGTAACTTCCTTTATGAATATCATATTTCTCTTAGGTTCAAGGCTCATAAGATTTAAAATGGCCATAAAATGCAAGGTGATATGAACCCTTCAAACTTATCTAGAAGAGTTTAGCAATCTTTAATTTTCCCTTCTTTATGCTTTAAGAAAGGACATTTGAGGTGTTCCAAGCATCCCTGTTCCTCCCATCCTTGCACTTGCATGTAGTATTTTCCCCTGGATTTTTACCTGTCTGCATCCTCTCACTCTCCACACAAATGTCAGGAATGGACCTCTGCAGTCAACAGAGAGGGCACCGTGTACAATATTCTCCTAGCTTCCTGTGTACTTACATCATGGTACCTAGCAAGTTGTAATGCTGTTATTTACTTATGTATACTTGTGGTCTTTTATTGTTTTAGACTGTAAGCTCCATGTTGCTAAGGACTTCTACTGATTGCATGTATGATACAGACCTTTTGCCTAGCACCATGTTCAGCAGATCAGTTGTTCTAGAGACTAAAAGGAAGACAAACAGTTACTTTAAAAGGATATAAGTCCAAGTTCTTTGTTGGGAGGAGCAGGTGGTTACAACATATCCTTCCCAACCTAATAATCTCCCAGTTCAGCACCCTTTCATGATAAAGCTTCTAAAAAAACATAGTAAAGAAGGCAATATCTTCATCTAGGCTATTCCTGAGAAATTCATAGCTAGCAATGCAGTCAATGAAAACAAAACAAAACAAATCAAAACAAAACAAAAAACCCCAAGTGTTTTTTCTCTCAGTAAGGTCTTGTACATGGTGAAACTGTCCATTCTTGCCATCTTTACTTAACAAAATGCTAGAAGTACTAGCCGAAGTGATCAGATAAGAATAAAGGGAGAGCCAGGCATGGTGGCACAAGCCTTTGATTCCAGTATTTGGGAGGCAGAGGCAAGCAGATCTCTGTGAGTTCCAGCCAGCCTGGTCTATAGAGTGAGTTCCAGGACAGCCCGGGCCACACAGAGAAACCCTGTCTCAAAAAACAAACAAACAAAAACAAAAAGAATGAAGAGAGACATAGGAGCCTACTTCTAAAGGAAGAAATGAAATGATCCTCCCATGATCAGAGAAAGGAGAGAGAGATTTGGTCATCCTCCAAAGGTTGTACTGCAAACAGTGGCTCTTTTACCTCCACATAGCTTTTTAAAATTTTAATATAATTGTTGACTTTTATTGATTCTTTGGGAATTTCACATCATGCACCACAATCCCACTCATCTCCTAGTTCCTCTGTATCCATCCTTCACTCTTGTAGTTTCTTCCTAAAGGAAAGCTAAAAAGAATATAAATAAGATAAAAATAAACAATAATTTTTTAAAAAGGAAAAAAAAACCACACTTCATTTCCCTGTCTTTCCTGCCTCTCCATTGCCTTTTCATTCATCTTAGTGACATTGGGTGCTGCTGTGTATCATGCAATAGACCCTTTTGTCCAAACAGCTTACTTGCAAATGTTCATTGTGTAATGAGTTGTTGGTCAGCTTCAAGGACTCTGGGTTTGGTATACCATCAAAACTGGAGCCCCAACAACATTCCTCTCAGATATCCTGCTGTTGTCCTGAGTCATGGAGATCCTGTGACTATGATCCCATAGGATTGGTCTCTTCAAACACTCCAGCAGATCATAGATAGGGTTGATGTTGGAGTGTGCTCACTCCAGGACCCGTCTGTGAGCCTGGGTGGCAGCTGAGGTGGTAAATCAGGGCACTGGGACCATTTCTCTCAGATGAGGGATAGAGTCAGCTCTCTCAGACCTATGGTGAGGGGGTGGGGTGGGATTTCCCAAGTGTGGGGGGCCAGGTCTCCTGTTGGGGCAGGGCCAGCTTTACCAATGCAGGGTCTGGACTGGGGCATCTGCATTGCCTTGGGTGGTAACCTGAGCTTCAGACATAGGTGGAAACCCTGTGATGGGTCCAGGGACCCAGAGATGGCCCTTGACAGCAGTTCTGTTTAGACCATATAAATCTTTCACCTTTTATCTCTATTTCTATGACTGTGAATATGAAGAGGAGCAGCTGACCCAAGAGCTCCTGCTTAAGTCCTAAGATTCTGAATTTAAAATGTGTAGATGATGATCTACTTTTGTCCCCAGTTACCCTCATTTTCCCACTAACGTTTGGTGTGTTTTCAATCTTCAACATTCCATATTGGAAGAGTAACCCTTTTTATCTTTTTAATTTTGAGCACTGAGCTACCATTTAAACCCTTCATACCTGTTTTTATAGTGTCTCTCAATCTTCTCAGCAAACCGGTTAGATAGATGTCATTATTATCACATTTTACAGATAACAAAACCGAGGCTTACTAACTTATTTACTTCCCAAGCACACATAGAGATCCTGGGTCAGTACCCAAGTGTGTCTAATTGACAAGGCCCTGCTCTCGCTACTCTAGTGCTTTGTACTACAATAGAAATTACATCTTGAATGTTCTCTAACAGCCCATGTGTTAACAGCTTGAGTCCAAGAGTGGAGCTGTTGGGAATCAGTAGTATATTTAAAAGAGAGAAGCCTAGAAGATGGCCTTTTGATCATTAAGGTGTGCCCTCTAGCATTGTTAGGGATGGAACCATGGCTCCTTCTTGCTCACTTTTGACTCATAAAGTAAGTAGTTCTACTCTGCCACACAATCCCACCATAGGCCCAAAGGAATTGAGTCTGTCAACCTTGGACTGAAACTTCTCAAGCCGTGAGCTAAAATAAACCTTTTCTCTTGGTAAGTTCACTTCCTCTGGCATTTGCTATAGTCACAGAAATTGAACATAGGCCATATTAAGCTTTCAGATGCATTGGTCCATATAAGGTTCTTTCAAACATTTCTTAGTTAGGTAAAACCATTTACAAATCAGATAATCTCCTAAATTCAGACTTTTAAGCTTATGTACAAAACAATTATGTTTTACAACACCAGGGTCACATGTCTACAACTCAACGACCTCCTGAACCATTTAATCTTTCAGATGTCACTCCCTGTATATTCTTACTGTCTTTTTCTTGCTCCCACCTTTACAGTTGTGAAAATCTCCTGTTCCTTCCAGGCTTCTGGGTTTTTAGCTCAATTGCTATACTCTGTTGGAGAAATAAGTCAGCTCTATATTTTTATTTTTTTAATCTTTGATAACTTCATATATATACACAATGAAATATGATCAGGTCTCTTCCAAGTCCCCACATATTTCCCCCAGTGTGAGCTATTCCCAATTTCAGAAGAATCATTCTTTTTTTGAGGATGTGACCACCATAGGTTTCCCATATTCCAGTGGATGGTCCCACTGTCACGCACATGTGGGGAACAATAACTGCATTTAGTAGGTCATTCCTATATCTTTTTTTTTTTTTTTTTTGGTTTTTTTCGAGACAGGGTTTCTCTGTGTAGCTTTGCGCCTTTCCTGGAACTCGCTTGGGAGACCAGGCTGGCCTCGAACTCACAGAGATCCGCCTGCCTCTGCCTCCCAAGTGCTGGGATTAAAGGCGTGCGCCACCACCGCCCGGCCCATTCCTATATCTTTATAGAAATTTGTCATCAGGGAAAAGTCCTCTCTTTCTATGAGGGGAGGCCATTGTATTGATATCCTTATGACTTTGTATTTCTTCACTACTATTTTTCCATTTGTACCTTAGAAGATTTATCTGACTTTTTAAATACAAAGTAGTGAAGGTCTGTGTGACTGGTTTTAGCATTTAGTTGTCTGGAATGGGTTCTAGTTTAATTTTTGGCTTCATGGGAGTTTTAAGAGTTGTGTTGTTGTTTTAAATAACCTTAATCCTATTGTGTTAGTTTGTTTTACATATCAGTATGGTAAAATGTTTACAATAATCAACTTGATGAGAGCAAACATTTATTTCAGGTCATGGTTTCAGAAGTTTTATTCCATTGTCTGTTGGGTCCCACCTGACCTGTCAAACAGTCCTGAATAAGGGAGCGAGGATTGAGAAATAATAGATAGGAAAAAATAGAGACATAGACATAAAAGAAAAAGAGACACAGGATAGCTTTGGGAGGGCTCTGAGTCAATACCACAGTAGCCCTGAGTTTATTTCTCAGAGCCTTTTTATATCCAAAGCAGGGTGGGGGCAAAACCTCCCCCTCTCAAGGATACCATGGTTCAAGGTACGAACAAGTGTAAACACCTTCTTAATTCTCAAGACACCTGGCAATCACACGTTTGGCAAAACATCCTGCTATCTAGCCTTGAAGAGTAAGACATTAAAAAAAAGACATCTAATAGCCACGCCTTTGGCCAAACATCCTATTATCCAGCCTTAAAGAGTAAAGACAAGCTTGGACTCTTTGACCTTGAGTCAGGTTGGAAATTGAGCTGCAAAACTGGAGTCCTTGTGGGCTCCCACAGTTGTCACAATGTAAGAAAGACGAGAGTTCATGTTGATTCACTCTCTCACTGCTGGGGCAGGGTTCTCAGGCAAGTGGCTTCAGGCACCCGATTTATCAGAAAGCATAAAAAAGGTTCTTAGATAGAGCAATTGTCACCCTGTCTTGGGGTATTGCTTGCCTCAACTCCTGTGTGTCTCAATACTTACTCTATTCTCAGTTCCCATTTGCGCTGTCTTCCGTATACTCTTACTCTGCCCCACTCAATCCTTACTCCTTGTGATAGGACCTTTCCGCTGCACCTTGGAAGCCTGTCACTCATAAGGTACGTCCACAAATGCTGTGCTCTTTCAGCTTTGGGAATCATCCCGCCCGCTGTTCAGGGTTTATTACTCACAGGATCCTATGGCTCAAAAGTCTAAGAATTTCCAACTGGTTAAATGCTAACCTCTGCTATTTGTAGCGGTGTCTCATTATCAAACACTCAGCTTTCTCCCCCGTGGACTGAAGAGACAGAGGCAGACATTGAACAACATCTCCATAATGAAAATTTGGCTGTTTGTTATTTTATAACACGGGACCCCTTGTGTCTTGTCATCAATAGGAAACTCACTTGACATGCTATTATGAAAGGACTACCGGCCGACACACATCACTTAAAAACTGTGTTGTTATTTCTTGCTGAATTCTAAATTGCAATATGTCTCAGTTTTTTTGAATTTTATTTATTTATTTACTGGTTTACTAGTTATTTTAAAGTTACCACACAAAATACGTCGCTTCATTGTGCTCTTTCATTTATACACCCACATCCACACCCACTGGCACACATGCACATTGCACACTTCTTTTTAAATATGGAGGTTAGAAAACGATTTGTGGGAGGTGGTTCTCTGTACCATGTGGGTCCCTGGTCCCTGAGATGGAGCTTAGGTCATGGGGGATGGTACATCTAACCAGCAGGATTTTACTTTATTCTTATTTATCCTGGTCATACACTGTCCTCTGTCTCCTTTTCACCTAAATAGTCCTTTATGCCTTTATGTCACATGCATTCCATCTTCCCCTTCTATCATTTCCTTTGCTCTTTATATATAATAAATAAACACACATACATAATAAGTCTAGATTCTGCATATGACAAAAAAACTTCCAGCTTCATTCATTCTCTTACTAATGAATACGTGACTCTTGCCAGGTGGTGGTGATGGTGGTGGTGGTGGTGGTGCACGCCTTTAATCTTAGTGCTCAGGAAGCAGAGGCAGGTGGATCTCTGTGAATGCCGGGCCAGCCTGGTCTACAGAGCGGGTCTACAGAGCGAGTTCCAGACATGAAGAAACCCTGTCTTGAAAAAAGAAAACAACCCTCTGAAAAAACAAAAAGAAAAAAACAAAACTCAAAACATAAAATAATAACAACAAAAACCCATGACTCTGAATTTACAGTGTTCATTCAACTTTTGTGAGTGTCTTTAATGTATAAGACAAATGTACTACCCAACGCTGTTAATTCAAACCGGGCACACAGAGTGACATCTAGGAGAGTCAAAGCAAGTCTATTTACACTGCCTTGCTTCCCTTCCCGCAGCCGTCAGCCGACCTGGAATTTGACCGGGTAGTGATTTATACAACCTGCCTTCGTGTGGTGAGAACAACCTTCGAGAGATGTGAACTGGTTAGAAAGATCTTCCAAAACCATCGGGTAAAATTCGAAGAGAAGAACATAGCTCTGAACAGTGACTACGGGAAAGAGTTGGATGAACGATGCAGGCGGGTCTCCGAAGTGCCTTCCCTCCCTGTGGTGTTCATTGACGGCCATTATCTTGGGGTAAGTATACCGCAGAGGAAAACCGCCTTTGTCACACGTCCTACCCAGACACTGTATGAAAAGATGACTTGCAACGTGTCCACCCAAACAGTTGTTATTTGGAGGAACTCAGACCAGAGGGCTTGGAGTTTTGTTTCTATTCCAAACATTGTGGGGCTATGTTACTCATCCCTCAGAAGCCGAGTGAGATGAAATCAGTGTGAAATTGCTTTGTTGAATAGCAAAGTGCTATTAACTGAAGTGCTCAGTTAACTCTGACTTTTAAAAACTAACCAAAGGTAAAACTACATTTTTAGTGTAAACAAGAAAAATAGAACATTTATAAGTGGAACATTTGTAAGTTTTCTTAATTCTCTAGAATCAAATACTCAGTTTCTTACCTAATGAAACAAAAAGGACGACCCTCTAATGAGGTCTGGAGCCAGAATTTTATCTGCGTGTCATTTAATATTGCTTTTGAGTTTGGTAATATGGCAGCGTGACACAGATTCAGGCTTGCCGATATGCAGAGGGAACCCCGCTTACAGAAGAACAACAGATGTGCCTCCTTCTTGCCCTTTGATTAACACTGCTGGTGTTGTTAACTCCCTTTGATGTATGAACACACTTAGGGAAAACACCCCAGGACTTGGCTCTTCAGAGGATGAGAACCGAGAGCCTAGAGGGATACCATCCACAGAGTGGTGGCATCTGAGCTTAACTTTTAACTTTGAGGGATAGAGAAAAATCCATATTGAGAGGGATTCCTGCTTGGTTTCAGGGAACTTATGTCTATTATAGAGACTACAGCCATTGTTACTAGAGGCAACCTATGTTCAGACCTGCCCCAACAAGGTCATCCTATGTAAAGCCCGCTTTAAGAAAAAACCCTTGGGGATTCCTGACAACTTACCTAACACAGGTTTCGGGGAGACATTTGTGTAGCTTGAGCTGCTTGGGGGGCCCTCTGGCGGTAGAATCAGAATTCATCCCTGGTGCATGAGGGGGCTTTTGGGAGCCTTGAGGCAGGGGGAAGGGCTTGGTCTTGCCTCTACTGGATGTGTCTCCCCATGAGAGGCCTTGCCTTCTTGTGGGGGGGAGTCAGGCGGAGGCTGGGGGGGAGTGGAGGAGGGAAGAGGGGGATCTTTGATTGGTGTGTAAAATGAATGAAAAAATTTTCTTAATAAAAAAAAAGAACCCCTCCCTCTTCTCTCTGTCTCTCTCTCCCTCTCTGTTGCCACACAGTTGCACACATCTCTGCTTTCTCTCTCTCTCCCTCTCTTTCTTTCTCTCTCTTTTCCTCTCTCTCTTTACCCCCTCCCTCTTTCTCTTTCTCTCTCTCTCTCTTGATCTCTTCCCCCTTTAATAATAAAACTCTCCACGTGAGAGCTATCGCATGGTATGAGTGACTTTCCACCGTGCCCCCTTGGCTGCTGCCCACCGCGTCTGCATGGCATGCCTCCCTCATTCGCCATAGGGCACCTTGACTCAAACCCTCCAAGGCTGCAGGTGCCAGCTTTAAAATACAATAGCCTGTTATCTAAGGGAAAGATAAATGCCAAGAATCCATGATTACATAGCTTTGGTGACATGCAATTTTATTTTAGTCGGAACTGGAAAAGCACTGCCTTTTGAAATAAAGAAATTTTGACTTGAAGTATTGATCCTTTATCCAGTGTGTTTCAACATCTACTCTTAGGTCTCAGAAAATAGTGGCTTTGACAGTAGTGTTAAAAACAAGGACAGTGATATCTTATATTGCCTTCTCAGCCTTCTGCGTGGCATGTGTCTGACTCTTAGGATACTCAACTCTCAGCCCTCCCCATGGTCATTGGATGAGAAGCAAATGATGGACTCCAGGCAGCATTGTTTTAAATTCCTGCTCTGATACTCATCATGTGACACTAGAATGATAATATGGCTGACCTCATAGGCTGCTTGTAAGAATTTGATGGGAGGAACAGTGCAGCTTTTTCAAGAAATACCAAGAATTTCTTCTTTCACAAAGGAAGAAAAGCCTTTGCTCCAAGTAACATAGCTAACCAAGGGGGAATGGATGGCAGTCTCCAAGTAACATAGCTAATTAAGAGGGAATGGATGGCAGCCTATGTTATCTCAGTCTGACATTCCAACCCCTTGCATTGTGAAAGACCCCTTTGAGGAAAGGGTCTTTACTATGTAGTGTTAGCACTTAGAATAGGGCTTGGCATGATGTAGGTGTTCCAATGATCTTAGATTGACTGGATACATGACTTGGCTATGCAGCTTCTTCTCATTCATTTCTTCTCTCCCTGACTTCCTCGATAAACAAAGGATATGATATTTTCACACACCAGGGGAATGTAACTTACGAGGATTGTAGACTGTAGCTGAGCATGTAGCTCAGTTGGTAGAGTGCTTTCCTAGTACACACAAATCCCCTGGGTTAACCCCAACACTGCATACTCTGGGTGTAGTGATCAGCGCCTGTAATTCTAGCATGTATTCTTAGGAGGTGAAGCAGGAGGATTCAGAAGTTCAAGGCACTCAGATACACGGTGAGTTTGAGGTGAGTCTGGGATTCATAAGACCCCATCTTAAAACACAACAACAAAAAACAAGCAGGCCACAAAAGATAGATGGAGACTTTTGCCTTTTAACTAGGGAGGCATTCTGATAATGTAAAATTTTTTTTTTTACTATGTATCTTAGTTAGTTTTATTGCTGTGTAGAGTTGCCATGACTATGGCAATTCTTATAAAAGAAAACATTTAATTGGGGCTGGCTTATAGTTCAGAGATTTAGTCCGTTATTGTCATGGCAGGAAGCATGGGAGTGTGCAGGCAGACATGGTGCTGAAGAGGTAGCTGAGAGTTCTCTCTCTGGATCCACAGGCAGCAGGAAGAGACAGTGAGCCCCTGGGCCTGTGTTGAGGTTCTGAAACCTCCACCTCCACTGATGCACTTCCTCCAACAAGATCATCTCTACTCCTGCAGGCCAAACCTCCTAATAGTGCCATTCCCTATGTGCCTATGGGAGTCATTTTTGTTCCAACCACCACACTGTGTAAGTTCAATTTCAGTGAAACTGTATGATTAAAATTAAATGGACAACTGCCAGTGTAGTTTTCTTTCTTTCTTTCTTTCTTTCTTTCTTTCTTTCTTTCTTTCTTTCTTTCTTTCTTTCTTTCTTTCTTTCTTACTTTTTCTCTTTGCACTTTGGGGGCCTGCCACCCAGCTCCCAAATAGATAAATGGAGACTTTTTCTTACTTATGATGCCCAACCTTAGCTTGGCTTGTTTCTAGCCAGCTTTTCTTAACATAAATTATCCTGTCTACCTTTGTCTTTCCTTCTTACTCCATGACTGGCTGTGTGGCTGTGTGTCCAGTCCTTGTCATCTTCCTCTCCTTCTCCTTTTCCTGCTCCCCCCTCTTCTCCTTTTTTTCTCCTTCTATTTATTCTCTCTGCCTGGCAGCCCTACCTACTCCTCTTCTGACTAGCTATTGACTGTTCAGCTCTTTATTAGACCAATCAGGTGTTTTAGACAGGCAAAGTAACACAGCTTCATGGAGTTCAACAAATGCAACATAAAAGAATGCAACACATCTTTGCATCACTAAACAAATATTCCACAGCATAAAATGATGTAACGTATCTGTAACTAACATTTCACAGCAGCCCCCATTCTCAGGTATAAGGTTGGCCCCACTCATATGCTGTTCCTGTCCCCTTCTGTTGCCATCCAGAATCCAAAACAATTTCTGTATGCTTCTGAGGCAATGTCCCAGGCCCTGATACCTGGCCTGCCATTTGTCTTTCAGTTGGAAGGATAGAGGCAATTGTTACAAATGAGGTCATGGTCCTGGCTCTTTCTCAATTGTGTCTTCCCTCTGATCTCTTTATGTGCACACTCAGCACCGAGGAGAGAGAGGCCACAAGGGTAACTCTGCTGCTTCTGTCATTTGAAACGACTGCTGTGCACCTGGAGGGAGTCAGGAAACAGAAGCACCTTCTTCTTCTTCTTCCTTCTCAGAAAGGGAGAATGATTTCTAATCCTACAATTCAAAATGGCGGGGTCCTGAATAACGTGTATAACAATTCTCCTGCAAACCCAGCCAGCCCTCGTTTGAATCTAGATGCAGAACCATCTGTGGAATACGTGCCACTCTGATGAGTTCCCTCTGCACGATCCATGGATCTGAAATGGAAGGATGCCCTCTGCTGGGTTTTGGCAGATTATGAAACACTGTTTTGAGGGAGGAAAATTTGGCTGCTGCTGGTGACTTCCCTAACATCTGTGGTGTTTTAAACAGCCACAGGACGCCATAAATTAGGTGAGTGAGAATGATCGGGGTATGGGAATCATCTATACAGCACAACTTTCTTTAAAGAGAGAGAAACAGAACAGCCAGAGAAAGAGAGAGACAGAAACAGGGGCAGGGCGGATGGAGACAGACCTCAGACAAGGAGACAGGGCAGGGAGAGCAGGGTGTAGCAGGAATCTTTAAAGATCTTATTAATAAAAACAAGCCTGGAGCCAGGTATTGGGGTGAACGCTGGAAGATCAGAGAGACAGAATAGGCCACAGCTAACCTCACCTTGCCAACTTCGTAGCCAATCCTGTTTCCTCAAACTGGAAGCCTCTGAGTCCTCATCTGGAATGGATCTCAGCTGAACTGCTGCTAAAAGCCTGAAAGCTTAACCAGACTAATTCCTGGTCCTCACACCTTATATACCTTTTTGCTTCCTGCCATCACTTCCTGGGATTAAAGGCATGTGTCATCATGCCTGGCTGTTTCCAGTAAGGCTTTGAACTCATAGAGATCCATCCGGATCTCTGCCTCCAGAATGCTAGGATTAAAGGTGTGTGTGCCACCATTTTCTGGCCTCTATGTCTATATAGTGGCTGTTCTGTCTTCTGACCCCAGATAAGTTTATTAGGGTGCACAATATATTGGGGGACACAATATATCACCACAGCAGGGCAGTGTTTGGTAGCTTCCTTGCTGATTTACCATCATCACCAAGACCAAGGTGGGTGATACTGACTGAATTCATTGTGTTCTTCCGAGAGAAGCCAGTGAGCTCAACAAGCAGGGATGGAAGAATCAACAAGAATATTTTTTCCTAAGGTTCCCGACTCCAACAAAACTAAAAACTGAAGACGGAAGCAAAGAAACACTTGATGAGAAAAAAATGACTTTAGTAAATACATTTTCAGTGCCCAGGGATGCTTTCTGGGGTGGGGCAGTGGGGGTACATTCAGCTCAGAACTGGTCTCGGCAATCCTTCTGGTGTTTTGGCATTCGAACATAGTCCCACAAAAACGTTACGTTCTAATACCTTAGTCATCCCACTAAGAGATGGGCTAGAAATCATGATTTGTCTGGATCAACCCTCAAATCTACAATAGAAACCTACAAAGTTCACATTGCAATGAGGCTACAAACAAAAATGATCATAAATGGCATCATAACAAACAGCCATTGATCTACAGAGACCTCTTTAAGTAGTTGATGGTGAGGTCTCACAGCCATAACTCTGTATCTACTTAAGGTATGGTATTGCCCCATTTAAGAATAAAGGCATTTACTATTGAGCATAGCTTTTCAGCCTAAGAAGAGACTTGAGGAACAGTTCTAGACATTTCTAAGGATTACTCTTGAAATGCAGCAAATAAGACTATAAAGAAATTATTCTGGTAGAGCTGTGCAATTTGTTTATGTCTTAAGTTGTATTTAGAAAGGAGTTAGCAAGTTTAAAAATACTTTTATAAAAGAAAAAAAATGAGTTACAGTGGTCTAAAGTTAGTTTATAATGAACACAGAATTTTGTTTGGAGTTCAGTGTAGACTAAGTGTGAAGTGTATGTATAGCAATGTGCAAGGGATCCTAGGCCTTCCCACTCTCCCTTCACTATTCACAGGCTGAATTTTCCAGAACAGGGGCTGGTCCAGCAAGCTCCATCCATGATAAGTATAATACTACTGGAAAAAAAACTTTAAAATCATATACATTCTAGTTATTAGTAAAGATTAAAGACTTAACTGAGAAGAGCAAAGCACCCAAATGTTCCTTTCTTTAAAAGTTTTTAAATTAAGATATAATTCCATCATTTCCCCTTTTCCTTGTCCCCCTCTAATCTCCCCTATTCCCTCTTCACTTCCTCTCAAACTGATGACCTCTTTATTCTTATTACATTTATTATGTATTATTTATTCCTACCTGAACCCACATATATTTACCAGTTTGAGGCTAGGATTCACGTGAGTGAGAAGATAAACGGTATTTGTCTTTCTGAGATTGGGTGATCTCTCAAAATGTTTTTAGTTCTTTCCATGTTCTTGAAAATTTCCTGATTTTATTTTCCTTTATGGCTGAATTCCATTGAATATATGAACAACATTTCCACGATCCAGTGATCTGTTGATGGGTATTGAGAGTGAGTCCATTTCTTTGCTGCTGTGAATAGAGCAGCACAAGCCTGACCGTGCTAGTGGCATGCAGAGTCCCCTGGGTACATTCTCACGAGTGGTATTGCTGGGTCCTACGGCAGTTCTGTTTGCAGATTTTGTGGCAGATCTCGAGATTTCCTTCACAAGCTTCTCCAGTAACCAGCTCTTGTGTGCGAAACGCTGCAAAGGGGCTTTCCAGCAGAGAAAGGGGCCAGCCCCAGTGAGCAAAGACCTCTGAGCCCTCTTCACGTCACGTGTGCTTTTATGTCACTGGCTTGAATAGAACCTATAATCAAGTCCAGATTGAAAATGGAAACGGACTGTACCTCCTTATGGGAGGACTGTCTGTGCCTGTATTATGCTGTCTCAGAGCTCACAATAAATAATGTGCACATTTGTGGTCATGCCTGCAACAAATTAGGACTTTGCTCTATTAATTCCAGGCTTTTGCCTGACTCATATATGCCCACTGTTCTCCTGCATTTTCAGATTGAGGGACTAGGTACTTTTGTTTGAGCAAAGCTATTAAAAATGCCCTAACCCTCATATGCCCGTGAATGGTGTTCGTGTTTGCTACAGAAAACCCAGCTTTGTGAATGTAAATTGAAGTACTACATTTTCTCAAATTTTCACAATCACACAGTTAACTTACCACTTTTTTTTTTCAGTTCTATAATGTTACCAGCAGCATCCTGCTATAGCCTTGGCCAAATCTTCCCTTCCAGCCTTACATTTTTTTTTTTTTCTGCTTGTTACCCTTTCTCTCTGGTCTTATTCTTATCGAAGAAACGCAAACATTTCCTTTCCCCCCTGTTTTAAGTGTCTCTCTTGTGTGTATTCATTGGTGTGCAAGTGCATGTGTTTGCAGGTGTATGTGGAAGACTGAGGGCAACCCGTGGTTTCTGTTCTTCAGGACTGCTGCCCACCTTGTTTTTCGCAACAGAGAGTCTCTCACTGTCTGGAAACTCAGCCAGGCTGGCTGGCCTGTGAGCTCCAGGTATTTGCCTCTCCTTCCCACTGCTGGTATTTCCAAGTCCACCCGTCAGAACATGGGTTCTGAGGACCAAACTCAACTTCTCATGCTTGTGTGGTGTCTTAGTCACCCCCTTCTGTTGCTGTGAAGAGACACCATGACTGTGGCAACTCTTGCAAGAGAAAGCATTTAATTGGGGAGCTTGCTTACAATTCCAGAGGCTTAGTCCATTATCATCATGGCGGGGAGCATGCAAGGCCACAGGCATGGCAGGCATGGTGCTGGAGAAGTAGGTGAGAGCAACAGGCTTTTGAACGCTAGAAGCCCACCCCCAGTGACACACTTCCTCCAACAAGGCCACGCCTCCTAATCCTTTGAATCCTATCATACAGTTCTACTCCACGGTGACTAGGATTTCAAATATCTGAGCCTTTGGGAGTCATTCAAACCACGACACATAGCTAGCACTTTACCAACTGAGGTATCTCTGCAGCCAATGCCAAAGTTCTGATGGTAGTTTATCTCCCATGCTGCTGCAGTCAACTCAATGTTTAGAAAAGTCAGAGAGTAAGATCTTTGAAACCTGTTAAGGCACAATGCAGTTATTTTCTCCTGAAATATACTGCCAATTGGGAGGATTTTTGAGGCAGGCAGACATGATATTCTAAATTACACGACAAGAAACAGCATCCTCCACAGTGTCTCTTCAGGGCACATTTTGTGTTTTATCATTTTACACACAGAAACACATTGTCACATTAGCACAGGACTTTGTGATTCCCTGCATGGCTGGTGAAGTGCCTGGTGGTCCATTGTGAAAGTCTCAGGCTTAAGCTGGTGTGCTGGACTTGTCCACAATAAAAATCTAATATAGTTGTGCCTGTTTGAAACTGGGCTGCAAATTAATGAGGGCACAGGTCACACCAGGTACTAGAACTCCAAAGGAACCATATCATGTGTTTTTTACTTTAGATATTAGTTATTAATTGTTCTCAATATTATTGGACAGGAAATGTTAACTCTCATGTTATCAGTGTTTTCTTAGATTTAAAGTTGCATCCAAAATATGCCAAATACTTTGAACACTACAAAGTGAATCAAATTCACAAATATAAGTAAGGTGAATGGAAATGAATAGAGAAAATTTCCTAGGCATACATTTCCAATCACACTCGAAATCAGTATCTCGGTGAAGAAAAGTGTTGATAGGTTGGTTAGAAGCTCAATTTTGGCTCTAATGAGCCAAGATTTAGTGTCTTCTCAGCCACCAGAGGGCTCTCTCACAACATAAGAACTATATTAAACATATAAGAAAACAGAAATGGGATAGATCATTTGTAATATATCTTTCTTTAGATCTGAATAAAAAAGTCTTAAGTATATGAATTACAATTCAACTTTCAAATCTACGTTTCTTTTCAGAAAAGATTCAGACTAGGAAAAACAATTTTAACTAATGACTCAAAACCTTAAAAAAAAAAAAAGGTAACTTTT
>CABHPP010145542.1:0-11102 GCA_902168425.1 Peromyscus attwateri
TACATATAAAAATAGTTTAAATGGAGTTAACTCACAATGGGGATACAATATCCCTAATAGATACCACAGGCTAGCAAAGAAAATGCCATGTTCTGGAAATGAGTTGTCTCTCTTGGAGCTGTTAGCCACTGGAGTCCCATAGATAACCCTAAGCATCACAGGCTATTGCCACTGTTCTTGATTACCCTCCAGTACTCCACAGTAATAATCTATTGGTGAAGACATCATGTATTTGGGTCATAGAACATAGAAAACTTGAGTTAGTAATAACCTTAGAGATTCATCCCTAGTGGCTAGCTTACATAGTGTTGGAAGATGTTATGCATACTATCAGATGAGAAAAGTAATTACCAATGTTACCCAGCTGTGAACTCTGCAAGCTACATCAGTGACTAGTGGGTAAGACATGGCCACTGGCCCAGTGAGGGCACAAATGTGTTGAGAGTTAACCAACCCCTTTCTGATTGAATTTAAATTATGTTCTATAAGGAACCAAGTTTATTAGTTAGCAAAATATTTGAATAGATATTTCTTCAAATAAGATACAGAGGGCCAATTATCACATACAAAGGTAGCCACTATAGCTACTCATGAAAGCAACTGAAGTGTCTAGCAACACATGAATGGAAAAAATATGGCATATAATTGTATATATACACACAACAGAACATTGTTCAGCCTTTTAAAAGAAGAGAATTGTGACACTTCCTCCAATACAGATGAATTCTGAAGATATTATGGTAAGTAAAATAAACCAGGCACACACACAATCCAAACACTGTTACGATTCCACTTGCATGAAAATCTCTATTAATGGTGGTTTGTGGGGGCTAGGAGAAGAAGACATGGAAAGTTAATGTTTAAAGGGTAGTGTTTCATTTAGGAAGATGAAACGTTCTGGACATGGATGGTGGTGATGAATGCATCAATGCACTCAATGCTAAAGAACCATCTACTGAAAATGGTTAAAATTGTAATTTCGTATTATGAACTTTTTACTACAATATAAATGGCCACTAAATTAAGTCTCCATACAATAGAAGAAACAAAAGGGGGAGAGAAGTCACTTTATTACCATTGAGCAGGAGTGGACATCTGACTCCTCACACAGCCTCCACTTAACCAGCCAGGAAGCTCCTTCCCAGGCTTCTCTGATTACATCACTCTAGGAGAGAGTGGGCAGCCATTAACCCATCATGGGGGAGATCTAGGCTTCCTGCTCACTCCGAGCATATAAGCCACGATTTCTCCTGTGGTATTAGCTAATGTAGCAGCATGGTTATTGCTTCCCAGTGTGTGACTTACTGTGCTGTGCATGCCCACGTTCTCTGGCTAAGAGAATGCCAGCTTTCCTCATGGCTGTCTCTGAAGATTCAGCCTTAAGATTACTTCTTTCCTTCAGGTCCAAGTCTAGGATACATGAGTCCAAAAGAAGGTTCCCAAAGCTCCATATCAGCTTCAGACATGTGAGGTCAAGGGTTTGTCCACCTTTTCCTTCTGTTTCTGACATCCAGACAAGTCCCTCAGAACCATGAATGCAATACTTGGCAGACACTCATTGCTGTTCATTGGGTAATGAAATTTCTAGTACCATTATCAGTCAGTCAGTCTGAACCTTTGTGAGTCCCAAAGCAAAATTTTTATCCACACGTGTGGTTAGATAGATTACACACCCTAAGAGCGATCCTATAAATATCATCTCATTAATGAAATAGTTTTAAACCAACTCCCATTGATTAAACCAACTTATAATTACACCTATAGATTAGCACACCTCTCAGCCCTCATCAAGGAAGTTCCTTTAAGTAGTGGATGTCAATTAACACAGCAACCTACAGCTGGTCAACATGCAGAGAACAAGAGACCGTGGCGGGCTCAGCCCTAAATGGGACGTCTACATCACATTTCTTCCTCCTACAGCTCAGGATGCATCTCAGAAGAGGCCGCAAATGATTGTTAGTGTGCTGTTTTCTATCAACTTCTAAGAATAGGGTAGTTGCACATATGAACATGCAGAAGTTATGACACCATGTACTAGATTATGCCAGATAAAATTCATGCAGAGAGGTAGTCATGATGTCCTGCCTACAGCTAAGCTTTTGGCAACTGATGCCCATTGAGAGGGGGAGAGTCTGTTTTCGTCAAGGATGTAGCCCCTGAGGTCCTACACCTAGACACATACACAGTGCTGAGTGGACTCAGTTGGTTAAAGAAATAAAAAAAAATTATATTTCGAGGGAATGAAAAGTAGGGGGTGGTATAGAGGAAGGATTGAAGTACAGAGGAAGGGGAGCTTGGATTTGATCAAAACACATCAAACAATTTTTTAAAAGTATATTTATCCCCAGGGAAGCTTTGCTTACTCTTCCCAGACACCCAGAGCCTGGCATGTGAGCCTCTCTTTGGGTTCTGAGTCTTTTCTTTAAAAGTTGGCTACTTTCTTCACTTTGAAAAATCTCTTCATGGGGCTCCAAACTCACAGAAAGGGAGCTTGAATCTAAAAGAGCCTCATTCGTTAATTTTTAAAGCCCTAAACTTAGACCCCATTATAGAACCCAGTCAGATTCTAATGGAAGAGGATATGACAAGTTATTGTATCTAATGAGCAATACAAATTACCGTGCTTCCTGGAACGTGTGCGTGTGCGTGTGCGTATGCGTATGCGTGTGCGTGTGCGTGTGTGTGTGTGTGTGTGTGTGTGTGTGTACATGAATTTGTAAGTCAGAGCTTGACATCAGATGTCTTTCTTTCTCTCCACATGATGATGATGATGATGATGATGATGATGATGATAGGATCTCACTGAAACTGGAGCTTATTGATGGATTAGACTAGCAGGCCAGCAAGCTTTGAGATCCATTTATCTCCTCCCCTGACCCAGCAGTGGAATTACAGGCCCACACTGACACACCCAGCATTTTAAGTGGGTGCTAGAGTTCTGAACTTGGATCCTCATGTTTGTGCGACAAACACTTTACCTTCCTATCTCCTGAGCCCATTTCCTGGAATCTCAATGTCTGTGTCTGCCCATAGTCCTGCCAAACATGGGAGAGAGAAGCTTCTGGCCTGCCTGAGCTGGTCTTGTTTTAGTTTTATTTTGTGAGTCTAGATTGGCTGACTGGAGTATTACATTGGGACTGTTGTAGAACTGATTAATCTTTAAGGTCCTGAGTTTTACTAGAGAGAGACAGAGTAAGGGAGGGAAGAATAAAGGGCAGGAAGGAAAGAGAGGGAGGAAAAGGGAGAGAGAAAGAGAGAGAGAGAGAGAGAGAGAGAGAGAGAGAGAGAGAGAGAAGAGAATTGTACATTTCCTGTTCAGATGTCAGGGTTTTCCAGGCAGGAACAAATTTCTGACGTATTTCCCTTTCCCTCCATGGTAGCAGAAAGACTCACAAGTGTCAGTTTAGATCCTTGGGTATCTCCATTCTTGGCAGGGGTGCTTGGACACTCACTATTTCAAAATGACTTCTACTATTTTGATAATTCTACATGCCATCTATTTCTAGAGTTGAATCAGGGTCCTTGTGCTTGTACATGTGTTTTCCTGGCTATCTTTTGTCCTAGAGAAAGAGAGGAGTTCCTACTGGTGCAAGCATGTGTTGGAGCAGTGATCCTTTCGTGTCTATGACAAGCCCTGAGTCTCTCTACAAGCATTCAAGCCTATGTATAAGGCCGGCATTTACTCACTGTGGCTATCATCTACTGTCCAGGTTGTCACATATTCCAGGCTTGACTTCACAGCCTGTGCTGGACTCAGAGCAACAGTTCTCAACCCGTGGGCCATGGTCCCTTTCAAGGGGTTCAAATGACCCTTTCACAGGGGTTGCTTGAAACAATGGAAAAACACAGATATTTATGTTATGATTCATAACAGTAGCAAAATTACAGCTATGAAGTAGTGATATTTGGGGGTTACCACAACACCAGGAACTATAATTAAGGGTCTCAGCATTAGGAAGGTTGAGAACGACTGCTTTAGAGAAACCACTCCATTGCAATCTTTGAAAATCTTTCTATGAGTGTCCTTGACTTAGCTCTGGTAGGGTGCAGGGTACCAGCATAAGAGATGAACCATTGGAAGCTGAACACATAGAAATCTGTCCCCTAGAATGTTGCTAGAGCAACTACTTCTTTTCCAATCAAGGTCCTGTTGGCCTGAGAGAGGGATTATTTTACATTAATTGGATCTGCTCCCTGAACCTGTAAATGTCTTGCAACACAGAGAAAATTACCATTACTTTAATGATTCTTCCCATTCCTCTAGCAGTCTTCTCCAGACTGAGACAACAAAGCAATATATGTGAGTTTTATTAAAATTGTAAGGAGAGCTGTAGGATGTACCACTGGGGAAATGCAAAATCCCTGCAACCATCCTTGCTCTTGTGTGCATATCTAGTGTATTGGTTAGAGTTTCTGTTGCTGTGATAAAACTCCATGATCAAAAGCAACCCGGGAAAGAAAGAGTTTATTTCAGCATACAGTTCCAGGTAACAGTGCATCCTGAAGGGAAGTCAGAGCAGGAACCTGGAGGCAGGAATTGAAGTAGAAGCCGTGGAGGAATACTACTTAATGGCTTGTTCCTGTGGCTTACTCAGTCTGTTTTCTTATATAATCCAGGATTATCTGCCCAGTGGTCACTCTCCCAGCGATCTCAGCCCACCCATATTAATCATTAGTCATGCAAACGCACTACTGACTTGCTGCAGGCCACTCTATGGAAGCATTTTCTCAGTCAAGAGTCCCTCTCCCCAAACAGCAGTTTGTGTCAGCTGACATGAAACCAACCATCACATCTAGTTATACAACCCCCTCCACCTCACTACCCCACCCCACCACTGCACACGCACCTGTGTCCTTCCATATTATTTGGAGTGTAAGAAGAATCTTTCCTGTGTGAGCCAAGGCCCTTCAGATCGCTCTAGTACAGTTCAGAGATAAAGCCTTCAGTTGACATGCTGTGTCTATCCTTCTTAATTCCTATTTTCGTCTGACTAAAAGATCTCCTGTACAAAAGTAATGAGCAGGAATGAGTCTTTCTGGGTCTTTAGAGTATGCATACTGCCCCACAACAACATGAAAATCTGGCATCATGTCTTTCATTTTCTACTGCCTAGTCTAGATGGACCTCTGGAGGGGAGTCAATCCAGGGCTGGCAATGGTATCACTTATTAGGAACTGCCTCATGAGTAGTAAAGAAGATTCATTTTTGAAAACTACCTAGAACTGGATTTGAATCTCAGTCGGCCCAGAACTCAGTCTTCTCTGTAAAGTCAATTGCAATGAAAAGCCACATGTAAAGGGGAGGCATCGGACACACTAAGAATCATTTTGCACCAGTGCACACATATCTAAGCAACTTGACAAAGAGGAAGGACATTTGCTTTTGCAGCACCCATTGGGTTGGGGCATGGATTGATTGACAGTTTTGCCACTTCCTTTTTCCCCCCTATTTCAGCAAGATCCCTGCAGAACCAGTGCTCTATCCTAGATCCACAGTCCATCTGCTCAAAGACTTAGCTGCCCCTGTCACAAAGGACTTGTCTCCAGCCTCATGCTGCTGTGGTCACTGCTTCTGGTTCTTGGTAAGTAGGATGCTGAAAAAGACCTGGGGTGGTACCAGGGTATAACCACCTCTGCTTGGGCACCCCTGACACTCTTCCTGAGCATATGTCTCTCTGCCAGGATGCAGAGGGCTGGGGTATCTGCTTCTGATCCAGTAGGTCAGGGATAATGCCAAATGGGAACTGAGCAAAGCAGGGTTCCCAGAAAAAGGAAAAGATTTGTGTGTGTGTGTGTGTGTGTGTGTGTGTGTGTGTGTGTGTGTGTTCATCCTTACTAAAGGCGGGTGATTTGTCTCTATTATTTCTGTTTGATCTCTAGGAAAACAGTAAGTTTTCATTCAAACAGCTTCCAAGGAGTTTTCTGTTAGAGTGAATGTCATGCACAGCCTACACACATTTTACACCCCAAGGCCCAGACTCTACTGCAAGAGTAACCATTTTTGGCTGAACTCTTACCTCCATAGACTGAGACATTGCACAGACTTCAAGTCTCACTAGCCATAGTGGATATCATGGGTTGTGCCTATCAATAAGACTCTCTTACACAGCCCCCCCCCCACACACAGTAATAGGTCTAGAATGCAGACAGAAGTAGAACTGATGTCTATTAAACATGAGCAGACCTTGTGTTTATTTGTGGCCCTCCCTGGCATCTAGGATGCCCCTGTGTCGTTGATTTCTCTTAAGCAAAATAGTCTGGACAGCTTAAAGGTAGAGCCTCCAACTGGCAATCCAATACCAACTGGTGAGCCATGAAATCATATACATACAGGTAACATTATATGGCCTGAGCAGGTTGTCTTATATATAGGTGTGTACACACAAACACACACACACACACACACACACACACACACACACACGGCAATTAGAAGTCATAAATTTAAAAAATAGCAGAAAACATTGGTGGAGTTTGGGGAAGGAAAAGAAAAGGGAGAAAAAATATAAATATGTTTTAATTTTTTAAAAAAAAGAAAGTATTTAAATAAAGAAGGCAGAAGAGGAGATAATAAATGAAGCTTTTTGAAGATTTGCCTGCAAAACCCAAACTTCTGGGAATGGCCAAGGACTGCTTATAACTTGCTAGGAATGACAAAAATGAATTTTGGGTTCCATAGGCGTGTCATTTGTGAGTGTGAGAAGGAGGGATGAAAGAAAGATGGAGAGAAAAGACGGAGGGCTTGAACAAGGGAAGATGAAGAGGAAGGGGGCAGAAGAAACAAGAAGAAAAGGAGGGGAAGTGCTTGGGAACCCTGGGAGGGCTACAGCCTTTACAAAGCGTGAAGACCTCGGTCCTGTGTAATCTCTCTGCTCTGTTCCCTCACAGCTCCTGTGGGAGTCCAATCCGGTAAGCAGCTCTTTCTTCATTCCCCTAGCTCTCTGACACCTCACTCTCTTGGGCATGGGAGGTCCTGCCTGGTGAAGCCTCTTAGCAGAAGGTTGCAGGGATCTGAGGCAGGGCTAGGGTGAAGAGAGGAAGGATCCAGCACCTCCCTCTCCTCTCCCTTGATCAGCTGTGGCAGGGTGGCCCAGGCCGCACCACCTCTGGTTGCCAGGTGGTGCTGGATGGGAAGAAGACAGCGTCCTGGCCCTCTCAAGACCATGAATTAGTTCCCATTTGCTGCTGAACCCTCAGACAGGAAAGGGAGTAACTGTGAAGAAAAAGCCATCTGTGTAGCCATTGGGGGGAAACGCCCTCATCCTCACCAGAGGAGTGACTGAAAATATATTCATAGCAGAGAGGAGCAAGATGCTGAGGAGGTGCTCTGCAGAAGGTGTGAACACCCTGGGGTCTCTACTGGGATGGAAACAATCCAATGACTAACATGCTTTTCCCTTTCTCTATTGGAATTTTAATACAGTGAAATTAAGAAAACACTTAGTTTCATGGTAGCCTGGGAAATTAGACTTTCTTCTTTGGTTAAGTCATTGAGAACACATTCTTTCTACAATGTGCTGAGGAGATAATGCTTGTGTTCTAGGTTTGTAATTGTGAACAAGAAAGTTTTTAAATTACTGTGGTGAGGGGCTCTAATGCATCCAGTGAACTCTCAGAATTAGGATAAAATGTGTATATAAACATAATTGTAGTTAATTCAAGGATATACAGTTTTAAGGAAAAATCTCAGAAATGAAGACCAAAAACCCAAGTGTCATGCAGTTAAATCCTTATTTCAGTCTCAGGAAAAATTGTTATAATTTTTCTCTGCCTCCTACACCTTGGGATCATTTCCAATTTGGTCTCATAAATCTTATATCTCAAACATGTCTTTAATCAAACTGATTTTATTCCTAAAATATTCATAGGAATTACTGTCCGGCCTCATCTTGTAGGAAAATGAATATTGTCCTGCAACACTTCTTTCTTTATCAACATTTCTGCTCAACCATATACCTGTTTCCATTATGTTTCAAGGCTGGAAAAAACTACACAAAAGTTATTTTGAGATTGGTTGGTCCCTTTGACCTTTTGGAACCTTCTGGATGAGCATTTCCAACATGTTATTTAGATACAGAGATGTGCACAAGGAAAAATGCATCCATAAGCAGAGCATTTCAAAGGAGGAGAAGGTGAACTGGGGATTTAGTTCAGTGCTAGAGTGCTGGGCTGGTTAGAATGTTCAAGGCCCTGAGTTTGATCCCCAGAATCTCTCCAAAAAGAAAGGGAGGGGAGGAAGGAAGGAAGGAGGGAGGGGAGGAAGGGGAGGGAGGATAGGAGAGTGGAAGGAAAGGCAGAAAGAAGGAAGGACAGAAGGAAAAGTGAAAGGAAAGAAGGATGACTATTAATTAAAGATTATTGTCTTTATGATATGTGTTTTAGGAATATATGCTGTAGTGTGACATATGCTTGAGGAAGGTCTCAGTGTTTTTCATCTACATCCTTATAGGTCTCTCTCTAGGAAATGCAAACCCAGGTTTTTTCTCCTTAGACAGTCCCGGGAGGCAGAAGAACCAGCTGGGCAGGTGTCTAAAGGTCACTTCTGTACTTATTTTCCCTGGCACTTTTCCCTCACGCTGGACAGTGTCCTGTGATGAAGGGTCCAATATTCAGGGACCATTCTTTTGAGTTTTCTCCTCCCGCTGTGAGCAGAACCAAAAACACCACGCTGTCCATCAATCCCTGATGATCGCTGTCCTATGGGGGAAGCGATGGCTCCACTTCTTCTTTATGGGGTCCTACAGGGCCAAGCATGACCGTGATTTGCAGACGCCTCTGAAAGAGTTTCTAGGAGACTCCAGACTTGGAGACGTAGATTCCGGAGCCTGAGTCTCAGTGGCCCCGTTAGTTCCGTCTCGGGAGAATGACATGTAAGGGAAGGAGTTGACCACGCTACTAAATAGGATTCTAAATAGGAGACAAGCAGAGGGTTAATCATGGCTGCCATGGGACCTGAGGCCATGTCAATAGGTGTGAGGAGATACAGTTGGAGTTTCTAGTGGAGGGAAAAGTGGTGCTGAGGCTTGAGCCAGGGTCTTGTACATGCCAGGCAAGGGACTCCATCACTAAGCTATCTGTACCCAGTCACATTTGTTGTTTATTGTGAGATCAAGTCTTACTGTCACCCAAGTTCACACTAAACTTAATCTGTAGCTTTGAATCTGTGACCTACCTGCCTCAACTTCATGAATAGCATTCATTCCAGACCTGTGCTATCTCACTTAGCTAATGGACTCATTTTAAATTCATATTTAGTCCAGCTGTTGGGAGCTGGGGAAAACAGCATAAAAATGTATGAACATACATCCAAATGGCATACTTGGGAAAAAAATGCTACTAAGTGAGGTAGAGCTCACTCTGCTGAGCCAGAAAGTGTTCAGGGCTAGCAGGGCCCAGGCACTGTGGGTTCTCAGCTTCTAGACACATGTAGAGCCTTTCCCTTCCCAGGAGCATCCAGGCAGGGGCAGTGTTGTTACTCTCTGACTCTGCTTCCTTTGCAGACTGGTTGAAAATCAACATGCCACAAGGTGTTTATGAAGGAGACCGGGTAGATATAAACTGCTCGGGAGAAAAGAATCATGACATAAGGAAACTAAAATACTTCAAGGATGGATCTCAAATAGGTATTTACAGCGGTTTCTGGATCTACACAATTTCAAATGCAAGATTCAGTGACAGTGGCTCCTATTTCTGTAAGGCAGATAGGAGAGTTTCCCTACATGTGGACACGAAGGAAGAAACAAGATCTATGTGGCTTAATGTCCAAGGTAGGGATCACTCCTCAAGTGGGTGTGTCTAGGGAGGAGAGTGCTTGTGTAGGAGACCGGGGTACTGGGCATATGACACTAACCAGCAATGGAGAAATGGTGATAGGCTGTCCGTCCTGGAGTATGGATATGTGTGTCTTGCTCATTAGGCATTTCTGGAGGACTGTGCAGTCCACTACTAATAAGTGGTCTCTTTGGATTCACTCTTACCCCTCCAGAGCTGTTTCCAGCACCTGGGCTGACAGCCAGCCCCCTGCAGCCCATAGAGGGGAGTTCAGTGACCCTGTCCTGCAACACCTGGCTCCCTTCAGACAGGGCAACGACCCAGTTACGCTATTCCTTCTTCAAAGATGGACAGACTTTGCGGTCGAAATGGAGCTCACCAAAGTTTACAATCTCAGCAATATGGAAAGAAGACTCAGGAAATTATTGGTGTGAGGCGATGACAGCATCAGACAGTGTTGTGAAGCAGAGTCGCCAATCCTATATAGACGTGGAGAGTGAGCATCAATGGGTTGGGTCCATGGGACTAAGTCAGGCAGGGAGAGCAGAGGCACCAGCCAGAATGCAGGCGCCTCCTTATCCCTGAGTGTAGAAGCTACCATGGCTCACTAGGGCGCTTGAACAATAATTTTCCAATGACTTTGCTTTCCCTTCAGAAAAGCAACAATGGTAACTTTATTCAGTAAACTAAGAGGTCAATGAAGTACAGCCTCTGTTTGTAAGGAGAGATCCCCAGTTAGGGGATGGTACAAAGGAGGCACAAATAATATTTGAAATGACAGTAGCAGCCTATCCCTTATAAAAAGAATTACTATATTCCAGATCCCAGCTAAAGCTGCTGTCTTGTGAAATGTTATTTTAAGGTGTGTTACATTGGTTGATACTGTGTAACATTTGTTGAATGATGCAAAGATGTGTTGCATTCTTTTATGTTGCATTGGTTTAACTCTGTGAAGCTGTGTTACTGTCCTGTCTAAAACACCTGATTGATCTAATAAAGAGCTGAACAGTCAATAGCAAGGCAGGAAAAAGGATAGGTGGGGCTGGAAGAGAAAGAAGATAAATAAGAGGAGAAATCTGGGAGGAGAGGAATCAATGAGCAAGAGAGCAAGAAGAGGAAGATGCAAGGGCCCAGCCACACAGCCACACAAGCACTCAGCCACACAGCCACATGGCCACCCAGCCACACAGCCATCCAGCCTCACAGACAGCCATGGAGTAAGAGTGAAAATAAGATAAACAAAAGTAAGAAAAGGCAAAAACCCAGAGGCAAAAGGTAGATGGATTAATTAAGTTCAGGAAAGCTAACTAGAAATAAGCCAAGAGAAGGCC